>CM077439.1:9051899-9115560 GCA_039654765.1 Mylopharyngodon piceus
CATTCTTGATGCTCAAGAAACATTTCTGATTATTATTATTATCAATGTTGAAAACAGTTGTGCTGCTTTAGGTATGACATGAGGGTGAGTGAAGTTTTCAATTTTTGCCTGAACTATTTTTTTACGTGAGTGTAAGACACCATCAGAGTGAAAGGCCATTAGAAGAAGCCAGCAGACAAGACAGTAAGATATATCGCCACAATCATCATCACCGTCACCTATGATTCAGCAGCTCAATATAGCAGAAACTCAAGTCTACCCATACACATAATGAACACAAAATCTAGCTATATAGAAAGACATACAGCACATGCACCTTGTGTATCCATTCTGAAAAGAGCGACAGACATTTCCTGCAACAGACGATCAATATGGCACATTGAGCCATTAATAATGGAGTGCTGCAGAGAGAGACGCTGTCAAACACTCCCAGTCGTACCTTGCATTGCATTAATTCAAACATTCCTGCGAGTGGATATTTTCAATAAAAGTGAGGAAGAGAGCAAAAAAAGACTGTAATCTCATTTCTGTTTGAGAGCAACAGCGACTCAATCTAGCCATTTTGAATAAAAGGGGGAAAAAACAGAAAAGCTGTTCATGAATAAATCAAGGCAAACTGGTAATGTGTCAATTTACAACTATTGCCTCTCTCTCTCTCTCTCTCTCTCTCTCTGTGTGTGTGTGTGTGTGTGTGTGTGTGTGTGGGCGTTGTACAGGAGCTGTGCAAACCAGTCCAAGAGTTTTCAGTTTTCAGTTTTCCTCCTTTTTATTTATTTTCCTAAGCAGCGAACAGAAATGTAAGCTATGAAATGGAAAATGATCTATGACGGTGTTCAGAGTCGAGAAGCGGAGAGAGTGAGTTTAGAATTTTAAGTCACCTTTATGAAGAGGGGATTGAAGACACCTTCCCACAGTGCTTTGCTTCAGAAAAGTGCAGTTAAATGATCTATGACAATGTTCAGGCTCAGAGAGAAATCTCTTTCATTTGCTTTTTTTCCCCTCGGCTTCACATATGTTTGGCGAGAATGTGGATTTTTTTTCCCTGTTTGTTTGTTTGATCTGATTTGTTAGGATTCGTTAGAGACGCAAACTAATCAGCAAGCTGATGTATGTCACTTCACCATATGCCTCGTGTGTCATTGCCAGTGCCTTGTCTAGATAAGAAATCTCCTGACCAATTTAAGCTCTATTAGTGGCCATGACTATGTGTTTCCACAAATATAAGAATCTTTAAAGGGATTGTGTATGATATTATTATTTTATTTTTCCCCCCTGGAGTTCACTTGGTTAGTTTCCTGCCCAAAAAGTCACAATTTATTTTCCCATGATGACCATTTTCTTCCCTCTCTCTGACCTTTGGATTTAAACAAGCGGCTCTTGCTATTCTTGCTATCTCTTACCGATTTCTTGCAGGATACAGGTTGAGTTGTGCCTCATCTTTCAATAACAGCCTTTTTGCAAAGCCTGCATTAGATTGCATCAGGTTAAAGTGATTGTTCAGCCGAAAATGACAATCCTGTCGTCATTTATCGCACCCTCATGTTGTTCCAAACATGTACAACTTTCTTTCTCCTGCAGAACTTCCACCGAAGAAAGTATTGCAAGTCCCACAGGCTTGGAACAACTTGAGGATGAATAAATGGAGAATGGACATTTTTGGGTAAAGTACCCATTAAAAAGTACCAACTAGAATAATAGAATTATGTTCAACACTACTCATTTTATTAAGTTACTTTTATTGATGGCAAGCCGGAAGTATGGAAAATAGCAACATAACACAAACAGATAAAACAAAAGGTGGCAGACAATCCAGCACGACACTTTTAGGATTATAAATCTTAACAATGTCGTGGCGTAAAATTATCCCATGATTTATTCACCCTCAAGCCATATGACTATCTTCTTTCAGACAAACACAATCGGAGTTATATTTAAAAATATCCTTAGTCCTCCAAGGTTTATAATGGTTGTGAAGGGGGGGGGGGGGGGGTCGTGTTTTGAAGACAAAAAAAAAAAAAAAAAAATTGCATCCATCCATAAAAAAATTTATCCATACGACTCCAGGGGGTTAATAAAGGCCTTCTGAAGTGAATTGATGTGTTTGTGTAAGACAAATATCCATATTTAAAACTTTATAAAAGAAAGTAACGAGCTTCTGGCGCAACAGCCATATGCATTCGACACAATGCCATGATGTTCTACACTACGCCATGACATACTACGCTATGTCCTATGCTAGTTAACGGAAGTTAACGCATTTTTGGGCGAACTATCCCTTTAAGTAAAGCTGACAATACTCATTTTTAGTAGAAACTACTCAGTAAATTAAGTTCATGTAGTTACATTCATTTTAAGTAATGTGAACAAAAGTGGATTGAATCAAACTAGTAAAAGTTCCAACATTACCAACATGTTTTGTTTTTGACTTTGTGTGCATTTATTCAACAAAATCTTGTCGGTTCATTGCAAAGCAGCTGCTTTCATTTAAATCAAGATTTGATTGACTATACCAGTCAATAAGATTTTACTGAGAGGAGCTTTTTGATTCATTTGCCTAAACAGTTTTGTCTGTTCCAGAGATAGAAATTGATTTCCGTTTAGTCCAGGTCTTTGCATTATTTTTCATATTCTTTAAATCATTTTCGGTAGTTGCATATCAGGATGCCAGAGCTGTGTTTCCCAATAAAAAGTTAATTATTATCTGAAGGTTTTAAGCAGGGTCAAGCGTCAGACAAGCGCACTCAATACTTCACAGCAGAGTATATGAGCTCAGCTCTGATTGCACAAGCCTTTTTATTGCTTTGCTCTGATGATATTTCTCACAGCTGACACTGTATTAGAGTTTCCAGACAAGAAAAGAGTTGAATCCCCAAGTGATGTTTTTGTTTGTCTAGCCTCTGAAAACTGGTTTTCTTTCATTACCAAATAATAAAGTCATCCTTCTGAAGGACAAACTCCAATTTCAATAGTTTATTTATATTTGTTCTTGGCCTTCTTTAGCATAAAAGATGCCTTAAAGGATTTTGCTGAATAAAATTATTCATATTTCCCTTTTGAGCTAATTCTAAATCATTGATGTAACGAATTAGCTCAAAAGGGAAATATGAATTATTAGTCATAACTTGTTATAAATAATTATAAATATTTGAATCAGTTAATCGAATTTACTTGATGTAGCTGAATTACATATTACAATCAATTAATCTGTTCAGCCAGCGAACACTCAGTATTGATTGTCTGTCAACTCTTCAGAAAGGGTATTTTCCCTGGCCACAGAAAAAATATCACTTTCTTAGCACGTAGCTGTGATCTTAATCATTATCAGTGACATTGGTTTTATAAGCAGATCAGAATCAACTCGCAAGAATGTGCACACAAGTTTTATTTAACTAAATCATGAACACATAGCTAGACTAAACACACACAGACATACACAAATCAAGCATTCATAGGGAATGAGAGATTGGAAATGATTTTGAACCGTAGCATAACAGGAATGGAGCTATGAAAAGAGTCATTTAACAAGCTGGAAGAACCATCAGTTTCTCAGCACCTTTGTTAACAAAGGGGTTCAAACTTAATACTAAATCACCGTTTAGTGTTCAAATATACGATACTTGCAAATTGCCTTAGCTGTTGAGGAGCGTCTGGATCTGCAGGCTGAGGAGAAATTCTTGATGGTTCGGTCCGATGGTGCTTTATGTATGATGGTGATTGTAATCAATATCTTCTGCGTTGAATGAAGAAAATGACGACAAACTTGCACTGTTAATTTGACCCTGTTGTCGAGGAAGTTGCGCATAGCTTGAAGTGAATGAGGCCTGCCTGCCCAGCTGCGCCGGCCCGGGTGGCCGAGGTCTCATGTGTACAGCAAACTGTAGTATCAGCAGGAACAAAGAGAAGAACCAGAAGAGAGCGTACGATCTGCGTGAGGGGCTTTTAACCTCTACAGAAGTCACACCTTTTGAGTTTTCGCTTGACCAATGAGAAAGGCATTATGACATTATGGAGTCTGCATGTTGTGTAGATTGACTTTTACAATTGTGTGTTTGATCGCTCCAGACATTGAGTTATATTATAGTTTTTGATTAATATTTTGAATTAGCTTGCATTTTATATTTTATATGTAGAATTCAGAAACCCTTGTTATTAGTGACACCGTTGGCCGTTAAGTGAACTGCAGCCACATTTTACATGAATATGTAACGTGCTGTTGGCTTTCCTCTTAATAACAAAATAAACACACAACAAAAATGACAGCGGTAAGAAAACAGCAGTTAAAAAAGCATCTGATCATAGTGATGTGGATATGTTTACACCAGCTCTGTGACTCACCAGCATCACGTCGACAGATGAGATCATTAAAATACACTGTTTATAGTTTGATTATAAAGTATATTTAGAATATAGATCTGGCTATAATTTTTTGAATTAATCACTTTTCCTTGCATGAAACATTGACATTACAGTACAGAATGGCTCTTTCTGCGTTATCCTGAAGCATTCATTTCATGTGTCATTGAATGAAAGAGAGGTTCTCGTGAGTGTGCGTAAGTCACATCCTTTTGATTTTCGCGGTGAAACATCCCTTCACATAAAAATCAGTCTACAGGCTTTCATAGACAGGAAGTCGTGGATGGTCTTGTTTTTTAAGTTTTGTTATTGGCAATAAAGCATGAAAATACATGAAAATTCTTACAATTAGCCCCTTTACAGTTTTAGTAATTTTTTGTTGTGTTTTGTCAGTTTTAAATGGACAGAATTTAGACATCTGAGTTATTTTTTATAAAGTTCAGTGTAGGAACAACCAACCATTTTGCTTAAAATGTCTCAGATCTTGTGAAGCCTGAAATGGAGTGAAGTTTGTATACAGTCTTTCCAATCCCTGTCTCACATTATAAATGTATGAAGTGTGGGATTCTGGGATTGGTCACTGCTATGCTGCATCGTTGTGGTGACAGTTGTCATGCAAACGTTCTCTCCATGGTGATAACACAGAACACCCGCACATGTCACAATAAGAAAAGATATGAACTATATATAACCCATAAATAAGTAAACACATTTCTGCTGCTTGTTTTTGCTGGGCAGGAAATTGGACGTTTTGATTTTTCAGCAGTCATGCGGGAAAATTACATTTGAACCACACTTGTGTGTGTGTGTTAGTCACTGAGTCATTGTGAATCATGAAAAATATACAATAAAAAAATGGTGGGCGAGACTATCTGTTTGTCTGAGCAATGGGAGACAAAGGAAACCTGCTTGAAAACAGCAGAAATCACACATTTAAGCTTTGAAAAAGGTCAATAAATACACAAGATGCATGAAAATTGGATCATGTGTTTGAATGTTTAGGGCTGTCAAAGTTTGTGTGTATAAATGGGGAAATTATGAGACAGAGAACGCGAGCGAGTCATAAAAAATGTTTGTGATCTAAACTTTGTTTAATTTCTCTGTTTGTATTAGTGGAGCAGAAAAACGCCGCTCTCAGCAAACAATCGACATCATTTTTAAACCATTTATCCTTTTGATCTGCCTCTTTCCCTTGCTCTCTTTCATCCCAGACTGCTAACCCAACTTTCCTCCACCCGAGCCCCCTCTCAGTCCGTCGTTCTTAATTAAAGCTGAATTAAAAACACACGCATCAGCAGAGGGAATGCATTAACCACCATGTAGGCCACAGGCGCTCGTGGCACTGCATGCGAGCTGCAGGGGTGACATCAAATAAAACCCTCATCAGTTCCTTTACCAGCACTTTCATGACCAATATTTACTCATCACAGATGAGCCCACGGAAGCACTTAGGATTTAGATTTCTCTGTGCGATGGCATGCCGCAACACAAAATGGTTCGCAGACAGACAGCTAAGACCCTGTTTACACCAGGAATTAAGATGTGTTTTGGTTGATCGGATTACAAGTGGACGACACTAATTACAGGCATAAATGGGGTGAAAAACGTTTTGAGTTTGTCCACTTTCGACCACTTCCAGAGGTAGTCAAAAATGCATTTGACTGGATTGCTTTTGTAGTGTAGACACTCATGTGGTCGAATGTGTTCGAACAGCCATAAAAAAGACCACCGACTCTCCGCCTACTGACCTAATGTGTAAACATTATGTGAAGTGCGCTAGCCAGACGGGATTTAAACTTTGTCGGCTGGAGACCCAAGTTTGGTTTGAAGATAGAAAATGTACCAAGCACAATGTTCTCTCCCCATTTCAGATTTCTACCACATCACTTGGTTGAAACTAATTGAAATGTATAAGTTTTATCATTAGTGTAATCTATTTTATGTAACATTTTAAGATGATCTTGCTTTATTTGAAAAACATCATTTGTATAGGAGAAGTCATGCCCTTTTACAATTGATATTTTCTATTATCAAGTTCCAAAATAATTTCCCTCCTAGGGTTATCCATCTCTTTTAATGACATACATTCCTAATTTGTTTATTGCTACATTTTGGGTCATGGATACTTAAACCTTCCATTAAAAGCTTGTGTTCAGTCTTCACAACATCTCCAAATGATAAGTGCTTTCTAATTGAACAAGATCATCAGATAACGCCTTCATCGTGATAATGAATTCTTTATAAACAACAGAAAATATAAAGTTTTTCAGTGATGGTACTGCATGAGATGCTAATACAATGGAGCGAATTTATATACTATAACACTTAAATGGTAAAACCATGGTTACCATGGTAAATCTTCTGAAAGGGGTATCTTACGTGAGCTATCATCAGTGTTTAATGAGGCTGTTTTCCCAAACATGCTGTGTTTCTGCAGGGGTCCCTCTCTCTCGTTCTCATCCTCTTCCTTCTGTGAAGTTCAAAGTTGTTTCTCTTCAGCCTGAAAGGCTTTGTGGTAGGCGCGAGACTGCGCGAGATGTTTTGTTTTTCACAGATTTTTTTTTTTTTTAAATAAATAGGATGCTGATCAGAGCAGGCAAGACCGCAGGAGCTGCAGTGGGGCGTTAGCATCACATCACCAAACACCGCTGTCGACACTTCAAGCCAGCAGTGCATGCGAACACTAGATTGCTCTCACTGTAATTAACAGAGCTGTGTACACTGCAAGCAAGCATAGTTATCATCAATTTAAATTGTGCGTCCTAAAGCATTGCTATTATCTCATATACTTTTAGTTTTAAACAAAGCAGAATTAGCTGCTGTGTGTCCCTGCAACGCACAGAGTCAGGGTTTGTTCCTGATTGAATCAGCGTTTTGGAATGAATCGTTTAAATGATTCAATGACTCATTCATAATATGTAGCAGTGTCTTGAATATGTTGCCAACTTTATATTTTATGCAATTTTTTTCTTTCACAAACAAAACATTTTAATTCTCATTTCTGTCTTTTCTTGAATTAATATTTTGAAGAATGTTTTTTTCCATAGTATGGAAGTCAGTGTGGCCCATCAACTGTTTGGTTACCCATGTGCTTCAAAATAAGAAACTCATACCAGTTTAGAACAGCTTGAGGATGAGTAAATTATGACAGAATTTTCATTTTCGGGTGAACTATCCCTTTAAGATGTGATTTAATTTCTATATTATGTTTTTCTTCTATTTTGTATAGGCCTACATATGTTCTTTTCTGTTTTTTCCCTGTGTAATTATTTCATATTTGAGATAGATTGCCATGTTCATGTATGTAATTTTGTGTTCAGCAATAAAAAAACAAAATTAGTTGAATGAATGATTTAGTTACTCGCTCATAAAGATAAAGAAAAGTCACTTGTTTTATCCCGAATTAATCACTGTAAAAATGATTCAGTGACTCACTAATAAAGATGGTTACATTACAGAATGAATCAGCATTTTTGAACAAATTGGTTGACTTAATAATTCAATGACTCACTCATAAAGAATGACTGATTCAAATGACTCGTTCGTAAATGCAGTTTCTTGTTGCCACCTTCTGGTGAAACTATGTAACCTGCAGGTAGTGCATCCAACAGTGCAATGGGATTGATCTTCCATTTGACAAAATAATGTTTTCAATTTTCTAAATCATTATTTGATCTTAAGTTAAAATATTACACACACACACACACACACAAAATGTTGAGTTATTTTAGTTATAACCCGGCAGTTGGGTTAAATACGGTTCCCGCTTCGGCGTTTCAAATTTTTTGGTCGAGTGACAGTCAACAGACATCAGCTGCAGCCTGATTATGAAAGGTTAATAATGTTGTTTTATGATAACTCTAACATTAAGTATTGTGTATGGAAACATTATGTATCCTTTTTTTAAATGAAGTTGTAATTCCCTTTAGTTAGTTTTTTTCTTCTCCGGAGAATCTGATTGTAAATGAATACTAGCTATCCCAGTTTGCTCATAGGCACAGGTTAACAGACATCAGACTGATGTAATGGTCAGGTTATTCTTAGCGGAGTGAGACCTTGTATGGGTTTGTGTTTTTCTTTTAAGGTGGGGGTCTCTGAGATCACAAAGAGATGGTGTAAAATATCTAATGACTTTCACAGACCATCCACAGAGACAATCACACGTCTGTCTGTTCCTGAAGTGTGTGTGTGTGTGTGTGTGTGTGTGTGTGTGTGTGTGTGTGTGTGTGTGTGTGTGTGTGTGTGTGTGTGTGTGTGCATGTCACACATTCTGACAGTTTCATGTTACCAGACCATGAACGTCTGCACTGGACACTTCATCCTTGACATAGAGACCGCTATAAAAATGTGTGTGTGTGTGTCTGTGTGACTCTCATAATCGAAGTGCAGCTGGAGAAGGAGTTCTCAGTCTTATGAGCTGGATTGGAAAGAGATTAATATTTAATAGATGGTTATTTTCCCCCTACTGTGAAAAAGCAATACACCAATCAGAGTCAGTGCACTTCTATTAGACAACGACTCGACGCTTACTCTCTCTGACTAATGAGAATGCGAAGGTTATTCACGTCCAGCTCAAGCAAACAAAACAGACTGATGGAAAAGAAAAAGAGTCAGAAAGAGAGAGAGAAGCTGTAGAAAAACAGAAAAAAATTATGCTGATCATGCACAAAAGTGTCACGTTAGGGATTTTTTTAGAGCTCACACAAATAAAGGGCAGAGCAGGCAACAAATTTAGCTCTCAGTTCTGAACTAAATTTTTCTGTGCTCTGAAACTCTCTTGTTGTTAAAGACAAGTTAGTTTATCATTTGTTATTACAGCGTTTCCATGACGGCTAGCAACCGGGTCACCATCAAAAGCATATATCACAGTCCGATAGACACAGACAAACAGATAGATAGATAGAGAGAGAGAGAGAGAGAGAGAGAGAGAGAGATACCACATAACATTTACTAACCACATTTTGTATTCTAAGAATTCATTGGTCTGCATGTGTGTATCTGTCTTTGGCTGTGGTTTAGGCCTCAATTGCGCATGTGTGTGTCTTCATGTGGTAAAGGGTCAGTTTTTAAGCATATTTTGATATATGTAAGAGGCGCTGATTTCTGTCTGTTAATTTCACACTTGGATGACCACTCAATACGCTTTAACCAGAAGAAAATCCTCTCCTTCACCTTCCCCCTTCTCTCACTCTCTTTTTGCTGACAAAGGCATAAGAAAGAGTGAATAAGAGAGAGAGAGAGAGCGAAAACAACAAAGACACAGAGCCAGAGGCATAAAAACGAGCGGGTCACTAACCAAATCCCTGCTTGGGATCTCAGTCTCTCAGCCCTCTTTTACTCGTTCTCATATTCGTACCCCTGAGCTCTGGGCTCTGTCAATCCTGCACACCACAACCCGACAGCCTGAGGCGTGAGCCAGCAGGGCATTACCCACAATCCCCTGCTCAGACTTAGTCCTCCCTACGCCACTATCATAATGAGAAATCATATTTGCAATAAATTCCACACAATGAGAAGAGAGAAAACTGTGCATGATTTAAGGTGTGGTTTAGAATCAGATCTTTTTAAAGAGGACTTATGGGTAATGTTGCTGTTTGAGTATGAAAAAGGTCTGCAAACGCCTCCATTGTAGTCTCACAATACTCCTCATTTAAATAATTCCTGCCCAAGGTATACGCAAAAAAAGACGAGGCCTGGTTGATTTGAGTTAGAAGTGTGTTAGTAAACTCACGGTTATGGTAAGGAGTGTGACATTTCCCAAATGCGCTAGACTAGCGGTTGACTAATCACAGCACTGACCCAACCGACCAATCAGAGCACAGAAACTAAACAGAGTGTTACTGACAGACTGGGAAGAGAGGTGCTGTCAAATATGGGAAAAATAATGTGTTTTTGAACAGTCAAGAATGAAAACCTATTCTAGTTTCAAAGGATCCTAATGCTAGGAATATAGTTATTTATTTTCAACAATGTGAATTTCTCAGTTGAGCATTATTTATTTGTATTCAGTATACAACCCGAATTCCGGAAATGTTGGGACGTTTTTTAAATTTGAATAAAATGAAAACTAAAAGACTTTCGATATGTGAATATTCATTCACAATTGAACATAGATAACATAAATGTTTAAACAGAGAAATTTTACACTTTTATCCATTAAATGAGCTCATTTCAAATCACATATTTTATTCACAATAGAACATAGATAACATAACAAATGTTTAAAGAGAGAAATTTTACACTTTTATCCACTAAATTAGCTCATTTCAGATTTGATGCCTGCTACAGGTCTCAAAAAAGTTGGCACGGGGGCAACAAATGGCTGAAAAAGCAAGAAATTTTGAAAAGATTCAGCTGGGAGAACATCTAGCAACTAAATAAGTTACTTGATATCAGGTCTGTAACATGATTAGCTATAAAAGGGATGTCTTAGAGAGGCAGAGTCTCTCAGAAATAAAGATGGGCAGAGCTGTGAAAGAGTGCGTAAAAAGATTGTGGAATACTTTAAAAATAATGTTCCTCAACGTCAAATTGCAAAGGCTTTGCAAATCTCATCATCTAGAGTGCATAACATCATCAAAAGATTCAAGGAAACTGGAGAAATCTCTGTGCATAAGAGTTAAGGCCGAAGACCTTTATTGGATGCCCGTGGTCTTTGGGCCCTCAGACGACACTGCATCACTCATCGGTATGATTGTGTCAGTGACATTACTAAATGGGCCCAGGAATACTTCCAGAAACCACTGACGGTAAACACAATCCGCCGTGCCATCTGCAGATGCCAACTAAAGCTCTATCATGCAAAATGGAAGCCATATGTGAACATGGTCCAGAAGCGCCGTCGTGTCCTGTGGGCCAAGGCTCATTTAAAATGTTTTAAAGTGGAAAAGTGTTCTATGGTCAGACAAGTCCAAATTTGACAGTCTTGTTGGAAATCACGGACGCCGTGTCCTCTGGGCTAAAGAGACCTTCCAGCGTGTTATCAGCGTTCAGTTCAAAAGCCAACATCTCTAATGGTATGGGGTGCATAAGTGCATACGGTATGGGCAATTTGCATATTTTGGAAGGCACTATGAATGCTGAAAGGTATATAAAGGTTTTAGAGTAACATATGCTCCCCTCCAGACGACGTCTATTTCAGGGAAGACCTCGTGTATTTCAGCAGGACAATGCAAAACCACATACTGCAGCTATTACAACAGCATGGCTTCGTCATAGAAGAGTCTGGGTGCTGAATTGGCCTGCCTGCAGTCCAGATCTTTCACCTATTGAGAAAGATGCTACACCATGGTAAACATGCCCCCGTCCCAACTATTTTGAGACCTGTAGCAGGCATCAATTTTGAAATGAGCTCATTTTGTGCATAAAATTGTAACATTTCTCAATTTAAACATTTGTTATGTTATCCATGTTCTATTGTGAATAAAATATTGGCTCATGTGATATGAAAGTCTTTTAGATTGAATTTTATTCAAATTTTAAAAAACCTCCCAACATTCGGGTTGTATTTCACTGTGGATTCTTTGGTAAATCAATTGCATTTCGGCGCAGGCTTTGCAAACAGACTTTTACGATATGGACTCGACAGTAATGCAACAACATGTAAGTAACTGTGTTAATTCTAATGCCTGATCTGTGACCAGTGATTTCTGATATGTAATGATTCATGTACAGTCAGATGTTCTTTGTCTATGTGCCAGTAAATCAAACCAGTGACTAAACGGTCAACTTCACATTGTTTCTTTTAGTAGGATGAAAATAATAATGAAAATTAGTTATTTAAACTGTGATTAAATTATACATAGAAAGCGATCAAAGAACGCTCCCTTTACAATCGCTGAAGCTGTCAATCAAACAGCGCGAGTTTATCAGTGACTCTCGCGAAAGCTCCTGTTATATTCCACGAATATCTTATTTACATTGTGTTTGCACTGTTAGTGATGATGAAAGCATTCGTTAGTGTGCAGAAATTGAGTTGCAATGACGAGATCACTGCTTTCATGCGCTAAGCAACATGTCTGTGATTGGCTACAATGTTCATCACTGCAACATTTCATGCCACGATCTAAATATAATGCCAATGTAATGCTATAATCAACACTCATGATTAGTTCACCTTGAGAACTGTAATAGCAAAAATATGCTAAAAGTTTTCGAGAGAGTAATACTTAGCTATTTCATATGCAAAGCTGTCAGCCAATCACAGCAGTGGGCGTTTACCCTGAAGTCTCACAGCAGACACGCCCCTTAAAACAGAGCGTTCAAATCAGAGGGCTAAAATCAGAGAGCTAAAATAAAAAAAAGCCTTTTATTTCTAAATTATGACAATTTTTGATGTAACAATCATACTAACATTATAAGTGCACCCCAGGAAACATTATAAAACAATAAAACAACGCAGTTCATGACACCTTTAATATATTAATTGTTCATCCTAGACAGAAAAATGAAAAGCAAACTGAGATATATTCAAAATATTTTATTAATGTTCCTGTTATGTTGTGCAATTCATAAGAACAAAATGTCTTTATCTTTTATCAAAAAGATTTGCCCCACCTCTGAAATTACTTTCCTTTTTGACATGACAATGCCCGCTTTTTATGATCCAATCAAAACCTGATTGATAAAATTAAGTCACACCCTACATTATTATATCCTTTTTCACTCACATATGTCACATTATCTATGTAAAATTGATAGTGAATGCCCTTCCATGTGGACTTTAGTCCTCTGCTTCTCAATGTATTTCCCTGAGAAAAAAACAAAACAAGAAACACCCTCACATGCATCTCCTTTTAGAAGAGATCCTAACAATGTCACAAACTTTTGCTAAAATGTAAGTAAATAAATAAATGCAAAACTTAAAATTGATCAATTGTCGCAGCAAGTTTTAACCATGCAACACTGACATTTTCCACAAAAAAGTTTAATTAAATTTAAAAAAAAAGTAAACTTAATTCAATTCTGTTTTTATTTCCACTTTGGAAGGCTAAGTTGATACATAAATAAAACAGCTGAGAACTCAATTATGTCTCCTGAGCTACGAGAGAGCAACTTCTGTGAAATCAAATATCTCTGGGTTTGAACATTGAGTTGGACAGGCTTAAATACTTCATGATGAAAAAAACGATAAACCTTATCTATTTGAGATGAAGTAATATTAAACTAATGCATGAGTTCACACACATACAGACACACACATATACACAGGGTTCAGTGCCTGGCCAAGCTTATTACGGTAATAAAATCAAATAAATTAAATTAGAACTGTTTCTGAAGCCTGGGCTGTCAAAGTCACCGTGACTTTCATCGGTTACAGAGAGAGAGATCTCAGGAGATACAGCCTGTGAGAATGAAAGGAGAGGGGGAAAGAAGGAAGGCATACGAAATTGGAGCATGTCAGAGAAAAGCAGGGGATCTGAATTTAAAAAACAGTCAGAGATATGGAGAAGGAGTGGGCGGGAAATGGAAAAATAATGAGAATGAAATTGTAATTATCCACAAATAGGGTATGGTGTCCTATTTATTTTTTTTTAACATTGGAGACAAATGCGAGAATTATGAAATATCTTAGATAAACTATTATTTAACATAAAAATTCAATCTATACATTTTCTTGAAAAGAAGGTAGTTTTAAACATCAAACATTTTTATTCCCCCTGGTCAAAATATCAAAATTACATAACAAGATCATAATTTTAACTTGATCTGCTGAAGTGCTATTCAGTAAAATTTTTTTAAATAATTAATTAAATTATTTTAAATCTCACATTTTGTGTGCAACCCAATTACTACATGATTTCTGCCCATTAAAAATAGAAAAATAAAAAAAAGGAAAATTCATATATAAAAAAATGATTAATAATAAAACAGCTCATTCAGTAGTTTTGTTACTAATTTTTTTTTAACATTTTTAAAAGAAATCTCTTATGCTCAAGGCTGAATCTATTTGATCAAAAATACAGTAAAAACAGTAATATTGTGAAATATTATTATAATTTAAAATAACTGTTTTCTATTTGCATATATTGTAAAATGTAATTTATTCCTGTGATCAAAGCTGAATTTTCAGTATCATTACTCCAGTCTTCAGTGTCACATGATCCTTCAGAAATCATTTTAATATGCTGATTTGCTGCTCAAGAAACATTTCTGATTATTATCATTTATGATTATATGTTGTAATACTTTTTTCAGGAACAAAACGTTCAAAAGAACAGCATTTATTTGAAATACAAATCTTTTATAACATTATAAATGTCTTTATTGTCACCTTTGATCAATTTAATCCTTGAATAAAAGCTAATTTCTTAAAAAATAAATAAATAAATAAATAAATACATACATACTGTTTCAGGCCCATTTTGCACCCTATTCATGGAAAAGGGTGGTAACATGAAATAAGAGTAGCAAAGTGAAGGAAAGCGAGGTGAGCGGAGATGTACTAGAGGGAGAAGGAAATCTCAATGGACAGAAGCATTATGGGAGATCAGATTCATCATTAGGTCAATAAAGATGGTTCACCTACTCATATTCTCTCTCCTGCCTTGAGTCATATTTGGGCCTTCACTAGATCAAAAAGGCATCAGCTTTCTTATCACTTAAACAGGCTCTGAAATGGATGCCTAATGCACACTTGGCTCAGAATTCATTAGCACTGAGCTAGATAAGACCTTAATGCATACTAAACATCTCTGCTCCATATATAAGGCATTAGCAGCACACATTAAAGGAAACTTGCGTTCTGTTGGTTTTGCTCTGAGGATCTACTCGCCCTGGAGGTTCAGACACCAGTAATTACACTGCAAAAGAAGCTCAGAGATGTTACAGGACATATATACAGTATACACTTTAACTTAAATGTCTTCTGAGAAAAAAAAAACATATCTTTTGGTTATCTAATCATTTTTCTTAAGCTTAAGTTATTCCTCTGATCCAAGTCTGGCTGATTAAGCATTTTCTCCCACATTTGATCATTCAAACACAAGCTAGTGCAACAATACAGTTGAGATTAAATATTCATAAAGGAAAAATCAAATCAGCTGGAGGATCCTAAGCTGAAATTTCCACAGTGGTCCCAGTAAATGAATTCTGCATTTATTATGGGTTCACACTATTAAATTACTCACATATTTACTAAACACTGAGCCTCGAAGTTAAAAAAAATAAAAAATAGATGGAAGAAAAGAAAGAAAAATATATATTCATCCTAAAATTATTCATTTCCAGGTTTAAATGAAAAAAATAATCCCCAGTGTGGACGTTTGAAACCCACAATTTATATATAAATAAACACACACACAGACATATGAGCAAAAAAGTCAATACACCATCTCCAACGTCTGCCTTTGGAGGGATTTTACACTTTATGAACCAAATTTAGCATTATATTTGGACCATGAAAATATCATTCAACCCAGAACTGTTACAGTATTGAGGGAGAATGTATATAAATGTAAATTTTGCTCTGATTTTGCAAAGCAATCCTTCACAGTACATTTGGGAAGTAGGTAATCCTCGTCCAATAATGTTTATTTAATCTTGCCACAAAAAGACCTTCTAATAATTCCCGGTAATTTTTTTTTTTTTTTTCAGCCATGTGAATGATTGTGTGCGCTGTGTGTGTGGCAGGTTTTGCTATAGCTTTGAGGGGACTGAATTTCTCCACAATGATAGCATAGCAAAACCTAAAATGACCAACACTGCAGGGAAAACAGATTAATAAAGGGTCATTCTGTTAAATAATACCTAAGATAAATGCCAAAAGATGAAGAGTAGGGTTAGGGGTGCGAGTATAAAATGAAAAGAATCCTCACTATGATATACAGTACAAACAATCTAGTGTACACAATGTGAACCAAAGAGAGCAGGTGAAGGCGGCAGGACTAGCTGATGATGTTTATGTGTTATATGTGCTGTGGTGTGCCATCTGGGCATCTGATTATAAATGAATGATTATTTCATGTTGCATACCAAGAATCCTAAGTGAGATTGTCACCAGTGAGAGAGAGACAGATGTGTACATGTGCATGTGCGGAAAGAGCAAAGCAAATCTCTATAAAACTGAACAGAATGTGGATTTTGAGTCAGAGTGTAACCATATGGCATTTAGACCTTCTGCAGCCACTGGACAGAAAATGCATTCATTAAAAATCAAGGTGGAGTGGAATACTATAGTATACTGTGCAGAAGCCTTTTACTCTACACTTTTTTAAAATTGTAAAAGATATGTAAGCAAAACAAAATTCATTACATGACGATAAACATTCCTAATAGTAGCAAGCATTCACATGACCTCATCATGTTACATCATAATGCAACAAGTGAGCTCCAGGTATTAGGGTTGTAACGGTACATATATTCATCCCCAACCCTCACAGTATCGGCATCATGGTTTGTGCATACAGTCAGACGATGAATACAGTCGGTCACAAGCGATCCACACTCCAATCCAGAAGGGGGCGCGTGCGGTAATGCAACGCTGTTTGCTAACCTACACAAGAAGAACAGACAATCTATGCATGGATATGTTTACATGTAATCTGTCATGATCACCGTCTGTTCTTGGACTCTAATTCCCATAATCCTCCCTACCAGTCACATGCACACATTCCACACCAATCACCAATTGCCACACACACCTGTAGATCATCACCTGGACTATAAAAGACTCACACACACACCACCTCAGGGGGAAGTCTTGTTTACCTTGTGTGCAATTCTGAGCGTTCATATCCTGTCTGCCTGTCTACTGTTACCGATCCTGTCTGTTTACCGTTTATGATTCCCTGCTGCCTGCCTTTGGACTGTTTGTTGTTATCTGGATTGTGAACGATATCTGCCTGCCCTGATCTACTGCCTGTATCCCGACCACGACTCTGCCTGTACCTTGCTGTTCCTGTTTGTTCCTGTTAGACCATGCCTGTACGACTACGCTCACCTTTCAATAAAGCTTTGCATATGGATCCCTGCCTGAGTCCAGCTTCGTTACAGAAGACTTCGCCATACCAAGATCCAGCGGCTTCTACGAGCGTTTCCAGCCTTAGCATGGACCCAGCAATACGTCTCGTTCGCCTTCGTCAAGGTAATTGTACCCTGGAGGACCACATTCAGAAGTTTCTGGATATTGCCTATTATGCAGACTGGCCTGACTGTGCACTGATAGACTTTTTCTGTGATGGCGTTAATCAACCCCTTCAGAATAAACTTAGACAAGAGGGACCGCGTTCATCACTTACTTGCTTTCTGGATTATGCGTTGTTGTCTGTTGGATCTCCCTTTACTGTGGGTGTCGCGGAGGAACACGACACCTCGCTGAATCACGTAATGGCCGCCGCGCCAAAGGACATTCACAAGATGGCGGCTACCATCACAACAACACCAGTCTATGTCCCAGTCGATCTTCATGAGCCAAGTCACGTCTCCGCTGATCGCCCAGAGTCACGTCACGTCACTGGTCTTGTCCGAGAGCGGAGAGGATTGCGTTCCAGTGTGGCTGATCCACCGCTGACTTCAGCACGAGTGGCTGGCATTCCTAAGCCTCCGCCGGCCGCTTCGCACTCAAGTTCGCCGGTTGCAGCGCACTCAAGTTCGCCGGTTGCAACGCACTCAAGTTCGCCGGTTGCAACGCACTCAAACTCTCTGGATGCTATGGACAAGATGGCCGCTTTGCCAGTGCCCACGGGCAAGATGGCCGCCCCTTCGGTGTCTGTGAACATAGGGGTCGTTCCAGCCATTGAGTCCGCTCCAGAGCCCAAGCGCCTTGCCCTGCCGGCGCCACCCGTGCTTCTAGCCCTGCCGGTGCCACCCGTGCTCCTAGCCCTGCCGGCGCCACCCGAGCTCCTAGCCCTGCCGGCGCCACCCGAGCTCCTTGCCCTACCGGCACCACCCGAGCTCCTTGCCCTGCCGGCGCCACCCAAGCGTCTTGCCCTGCCGGCGCCGCCCAAGCTCCTTGCCCTGCCGGCGCCACCCGAACTCCTTGCCCACAAATCCGCCACGGCCCCCGTTGAATTCCCCAAGAACTTTTTTGGGGGGGGCCATATACCTGAGGGTGGGGAGCTTGTGGGTGGGGACCCTGCCCGGCCACTGCCATCAACGGCCTCCGAACTGTTATGGCCGCCCATGGACTATAACCTACTATGGCCGTTTATGGACTCTGACCCGCCGTGGTCATCTACGGACTCTGTCTCACCGTGGCTGCCCAAGCCACTTGACCTGCCGTGGTTGCCCAAGCCACCTGACTTATCGTGGCTGCCCAAGCCACCTGACCTGCCGTGGTTGCCCAAGCCACCTGACCTGCCCTGGCTGCCCAAGCCACCTGACCTGTCGTGGTTTCCCGAGCCACCCGACCCGCCGTGGCTTCTCGACACTCCCGACCTGCCGTGGCTACCCGTGGCACCTGACCCGCCGTGGCTGCCCGTGGCACCTGACCCGCTGTGGCTGCCCGTGGCACCTGACCCACCATGGCTGCCCGAGTTCCTGGAACCTGAATTGGAGACCCCGTTCCCGTCAGCCGTCAGATCTCCAATGCACCCACCTCCCCTCCCTAGCTGTGCCATTTACGCCGTGAGGACGCGCCTTCCGGAGAGGGGGCGTTATGTCAAGATCACCGTCTGTTCTTGGACTCTAATTCCCATAATCCTCCCTACCAGTCACATGCATTCCACACCAATCACCAATTGCCACACACACCTGTAGATCATCACCTGGACTATAAAAGACTCACACACACACCACCTCAGGGGGAAGTCTTGTTTACCTTGTGTGCAATTCTGAGCGTTCATATCCTGTCTGCCTGTCTACTGTTACCGATCCTGTCTGTTTACCATTTATATACTAATCTGAAGTAGTATACATGGTATGTTGCCTATTTTTGAATATGAAACAGCAGACATAATGTGGCTCTAACATTACAAACAAAGGGATATTTTACATTTTATAAATTCTGTCATCTTTTACTTGCCCTCATGTTGTTCCAAATCTATAAGACTTTTGTTCATCTTCAGAACACAAATTAAGATATTTTTAATCCGATTTCTGTCCCTCCATTCTGTCCCTCCATTCCAAAACGCATCAAGCAAGCACGATTGAGCATCCATTTACCAACTTTGAGTGCTCTATGTATGTTTGTGTTTTGTGAAGCATTATTTTGCTTCACTTTAGCTATGATAAAGAGACATCCACTCTTGCACTGCATGTTCATGCATTTTGGGGGCGGAGCAATGAAGGGAGGTTTTTTATTGTTTGGGCTGATTTCAAATATCAACAGTGTTCAACAAAGATTCTCAAAAATCACTTACTGCACCTTTGACACAACAATAGTCCAACGGAGGAGGGCGGGAGCGGGTTTAGGAGGAGGATGCAGAGCTGGCAGATGGGACCACAACAGATGAGGGTGAAGCTGATGGTGGGACAAGCCTTGGTGAAGAGAATCAAGGAAACAACTGACAGAGGCAGAGCTGGTGGAGGAGAAGAACATCTCGGTTACATAGGTAACCCTCGTTCCCTGAAGGATGGAACGGAGATGTACGTCGGACAGACCGACGAATAGGAATCTCGCTAGAGAGGCCAATCTGCTTCGAGTGTAACTAAACGAGCCAATACACATTGGCATGCAATCATATGCATCAGCTGCTCACCTCGCAGCACGGGTATTTAATGAGCAGCAGGTGCGTTGCATCTTCAGGTTTTCGCTTCAGAGCCGAACAGGTTAGGCGGCAGCTTCAGCGGGGTACAGCAACTGTGGCGACGGGACGTACGTCTCCGTTCCCTCCTTTAGGGAACGAGGGTTACCTATGTAACCGAGACGTTCCCATTCAGTCGGTCACGTTCGACGTACATCGAACAGACCGACGAATAGGAATCCCTTCCAAAGTGCCACAGGAGCTGCCCCCTTCCAGCGCTCTGTTGCAAGCCACCTGAACCCCCTTGCCTAAGGATGGTGGGACAGGGCTAACACAGAGAGTGTCGATCACTGCTGTTCCCCAAAACCCACTCAGTGAGACTATTGGATAACACTGGGAAAGCGCACCCTTTCGCTGGGAAAGGAACGCTGCGGAAGCCACATCCTTCCCCGAAGGAGTTATGTGGAGAAGTACATATGGACTAACCCCTTAGGGCTGTACTACATATGGAAGAACTGGGGTGACTCCAACCCGATGAGAGGTGGTTTCTCCCAGAGGGAAAGACACGGGCTTCGTTTAGGAGCAACCGTGGAACTAGACATATGGGATCCCTGTAGGGTCACACATATGGTACCCAGCCTAAACCCAGTTCTCAAGGATACAACGGAGTATAGGCCTGGCGCCAGATGCTCCGCCACGTCGGCTGCCGAAGGGAGATCGGAGGACTCAACAGGGTCTGCCTTGTAGGGACTCACTGGAGTAATAAGCGCATGTAAGCGCAGCAAGTCGACACTAAGCCGGGGCCTCTCCGTGCCTCTGACCTGAGGTGAGAACACAGGAGGAGACCGGCTCGACACGAAGGCTATAGAATCTAGCGAACGTGTTAGGTGTCGCCCAGCCCGCAGCTCTACAAATGTCTGTCAGCGAGGCGCCACGAGCCAGCGCCCAGGAAGATGCAACACCTCTCGTGGAGTGAGCATGCAACCTGAGCGGGCAGGGCACGCCTTGAGCTTGGTAAGCCAAGGCGATGGCGTCCACTATCCAGTGGGCCATCCTCTGCTTGGAGACAGCCTTTCCCTTCTGCTGGCCTCCGTAACAGACAAAGAGCTGGTCTGAGGTCCTGAAGCTTTGAGTTCTGTCTATGTACAGTCGCAAAGCGCGAACTGGACAGAGCAAAGCCAGGGCTGGGTCTGCCTCCTCCGGGGGCAGCGCTTGCAGGCTCACTACCTGGTCCCTGAAGGGAGTGGTAGGAACCTTGGGCACATAGCCAGGCCGGGGTCTCAGTACCACGTGGCCGTTGCCCGGCCCGAACTCTAGGCACGATACGTCGACCGAAAATGCCTGCAGGTCCCCTACCCTCTTGATGGAGGCCAATGCAACCAGCAGCAAAGTCTTCATAGACAGAATCTTTAAGTCTGCTGACTGCAAGGGCTCAAAGGGAGCATTCTGGAGTGCTCGAAGCACCAGAGCAAGGTCCCAAGAGGGTATGGAGGGGGGTTGAGGAGGATTTAATCGTCTCGCCCCCCTAAGGAACCTGACAACCAGGTCGTGCTTACCAACAGACTTGCCATCGATGTGGTCGTGGTATGCGGAAATTGTGGCAGCATGAACTTTGAGGGTGGAGGGGGACAGCCTACGCTCCAACCCTTGCTGCAAGAATGAAAGCACGACTCTGATCAAAAAACCTTCGGGGGTCTTCTTGGCGAGAAGAGCACCACTCAACGAACAGGTTCCACTTCAAGGCGTAAGCACGTCTCGTAGACGGTGCACGTGCCGAAGTGATGGTGTTGGTGATGGAGCTCCGAAGGATACGGATGGTGCACACCTTTGAGATGGCCCACCGTGCTCCCCCGGCAGCTCTACTGGCTGTGGAGTGCAGGAGGAGTGAGGGTTCCTAGGGGGTTGGTTCCCTGAAGGAAGCGCACTCACTGTAATCCTCAGATCACCAGTGCCGCTACCCGAAGAAACCCTCTGAGGAGGATTGGAACGAGGCAGCGGCACTGGGACTCCACCCCTTTGCAGGAGCTGGAGTCTCGACCGCAACTCCGAGATGGTCATCTTCCCGCAATGGGTACATGACTCATCCACGAACGCTGCCTCAGCGTGCTTTAAGCCCAGACACGTGATGCAGCGATCGTGCCCAAAATCCTTTGGTGCCAGGTAACGACCGCATCCAGAAACACACAAGTAGAATGTCATTTTTAAAAAGACGCAAGCTCTACTTGTGTAAGCTCTTTCAGGGACTTGCTCTTTAAAAGTGCGGAAGCACGCAGGGGAACGGCCGCAGCAACACAGACAGGGATTGTGTGCAGCCTGTCGTGTGCTCTCCTCTCTTTGAAGACGCTGCTCTTACCAGCTGTGAGAACAGCTATTCAGCGCTCAAAAGCGCACCGTTACCGGCCGTGAAAACAGCCTTTACAGCTGGGAACAGCTTTGCTCAAATAAAGCAAAAAAGAAAAATAATCAAAAGAAAGAGAGGACTCGACCCCGCTGCTATGCTGTCCGCCCGCACTGGGAAGAAGAGCAGTATGAAGAGCTGGACTCATCTAGAAGACACTTGCTTGCAGAAACACAGACTTATATGTTCGGCTCTGAAGCAAAAAGCTGAAGATGCAACGCACCTGCTGCTCATTAAATACCCGTGCTGCGAGGCGAGCAGCTGATGCATATGATTGCATGCCAATGTGCATTGGCTCGTTTAGTTACACTCGAAGCAGATTGGGCTCTCTAGCGAGATTCCTATTCGTCAGTCTGTCCGACGTACGTCGAACGTGACTGACTGAATGGTAACCAGGTGGAGCTGAAGAGACCCCGCAACACCTAAAGGGTTAGTTCACCCAAAAATGAAAATTCTGTTATTAATTACTCACCCTCATGTCGTTCCAAACCCATAAAACTTTCATTCATCTTCAGAACACAAATTAAGATATTTTCCCCAAGAGAAAATAGTCCACGTGACTACAGTGGTTCAATCTTAATATTATAAAGAGACGAAAATACTTTTTGTGTGCAAAAACAAAACAAAAATAATGACTTCATTTAACAATTTCTTCTCTTCCCTTTCATTATCATACGCTGTTTATGTTGTATCAGTGCAGGCTTCCAGGTTCTATGGAGGAGTCAAAGAGCTCTCGGATTTCATCAACAAAATTTTAATTTGTGTTCCGAAGATGAACAAAGGTCTTACGGTGTGGAATGATGCGATAGGTATGGCATGCCGTTCAGGAAATTATAGTATTTTTAATATGATTGGTTGTATATATTGAATGAAAATCTGAATATATGGAATGAAACTTGAATATATTGAATGAAAGTCTGAATATATGGAATGAAAATCTGAATATATGGAATAAAACTTGAATATATTGAATGAAAGTCTGAATATACGAAATGAAACTTGAATATATTGAATGAAAGTCTGAATATATGGAATGAAACTTATATTCACTGAAAACTGATGTCATCAAAGCCCCATCTTGCGTTTTTCATTTGTTATTGTTCAGATGTTGAACTATGAGCCAGTCTGCGTGAAATCTAGTAGCAACAATTTTAAGTAATAACGAATTAATAAACACGTTGGCGAATGCGTGTACGGGCCAAAATACTGGCAACCAGTCTCAAAACGCTTCTAACGATGAAGAAATTCGTTCGCTATTTAATCGCGGTAGACTTAACACGGTAAACCTCACAGGCCAACAAGTTCCTGCTTGTCCGGCAACAGAAAGAAACATGCCTTCCACCTCAACCTCACAGGGACCACCCACAGCATCTCCTATGTACAATCTTCACCCGTTCACTCGAAAGGGTCCTAGACAGAAGAGGTAAGAATAGAACTGAATGCATTTGAATTGCGGTTGGTAAAAGTTTTATTTCAATCAGTCATAGTAAAACTCATAAATATCACAGGTATTAGGTTTGATTTCAGACGTAGTCAATATTAGGCTATATCTTTAAATTTAACCGCTTAAATAAGGCTTGTTAGGTTTTATTTAAACTTTGAAATGAATACTTTGGATTAGTGCACTGCTGTATTAATGGCATGTATGTATATATGTACAGTATGTATGTATGTATTTATGAGTAAAATAAATTATGAAGTTACACACTTTAACAGTGCAGTATGGTAAGAGACAAATGTTGACGGCTGACTATGAACCACAAAAATAAATAACTGCAGTTTACACTAAATTCATTGTAAACACAGTTCACAATTGTGAAAAAACCAGCATATGCTGGTTACTGTAGGTATGTTTTGAAGCATGGAAGCTGGTTTGAGCTGGTTTATGCTGGCCCTTAGCTTGTCATGAACTGGTTTAAGCTGGTCAAGTGCTGGTCCTAAGCTGGTCCTGACCAGCTTAAACCAGCTCATGACCAGCTAAGGACCAGCATCAAACCAGCTTCCATGCTTCAAAACATACTTAACCAGCATATGCTGGTTTAGTCTACCGCGATTAAATAAAAAAAAAAATTCTTCATCGTTAGAAGCGTATTGAGTCTGGTTGCCAGTATTTTGGCCCGTACATGCATTTGCCAGCGTGTTTATTAATTCATTATTACTTAAAATTGTTGCTACTAGATTTTGCGCAGACTCGCTCATAGTTCAACATCTGAACAATCACAAATGAAAAACACAAGATGGCACTTTGATGACGTCGGTTTTCATTTAATATAAGTTTCATTCCATATATTCAGACTTCATTCAATATATTCAGACTTTCATTCCATATATTCACTTTCATTCCATGTATTCAAGTTTCATTCAATATATTCAGACTTTCATTCCATATATTCAGACTTTCATTCAATATATTCAAGTTTCATTCAATATATTCAGACTTTCATTCCATATATTCAGACTTTCATTCAATATATTCAAGTTTCATTCAATATATTCAGACTTTCATTCCATATATTCAGACTTTCATTCCATATATTCAAGTTTCATTCAATATATTCAGACTTTCATTCAATATATTCAGACTTTCATTCCATATATTCAGATTTTCATTCCTACAACCAATCATATTATAAATACTATAATTTCCTGAACGGCATGCCATAAATATGCAATATATATATATATATATATATATATATATATATATATATCAGAAATGGTAAGACTAGTAGCATGCAATTTGGGGGGAAAGAAAAAAGGAAGTATATATACTTCAGAAATAGTAAGACTAGTAGCATGCAATTTGGGGGGAAAGAAAAAAAGAAATTTGCATATTGCACAAAACATACAAAGTATGATACTGTATTATTCTAAATAAACTCGCCCGGGCGTGAGCCAGTGTTCATATGAAAATATACATTTTCTCTGACAAGGCCCAAAAGATCAATAATGAGTTATCACAGTAAGAGACACGGACAAAATGTATGAAGAAAACAGGACAGAAACTAGAGACCCCTCTCTTTCCTTTTGCCTCAGACAGATGATGTAATATCCTGTAACTCCTCAGGATCATGTACAACCAAACTTGAGGCAAAAGCAGACATCTCTAATGTTTGTTTTATACTGAACTTACATCGCTTTAATATTCTCACCATGTACCTGCTCTCTAACTTTGTGTAAAAAAGTTGTCAAAGATGTGAGACAACCATGTTAAAACAGTTGCAGTCTAAGTGAATATTTTTGCAAGTATATTTCACTCACACACACAAAAAAGCCATGGTTTCTTGAGCATCATATCAGCATGTTAGAATGATTTCTGAAGGATCATGTGATACTGAAGACTGGAGTAATGATGCTGAAAATATAGCTTTGATCAAAGGAATAAATTTAATATATATTCAAACAGAAAACATTTATTTTAAATTGTAATAATATTACCAATGTTACTGTTTTTCTGTATTTTTGATCAAACAAATGCTGCAAGCAGAACAGACTTCTTTCAAAAACATTTAAAAAGTCTTATTGAACCCAAATTTTGGAACGGTTGTGTATTTTGATCATACATGATCTTTAATTGAACTGTGGTGATGCAAAATATATATCAAGATGTCAAAAAAAGTCTTGCATCATTGTCCATCTATATAAATCAGCCTCAATAAGAAAAAAATGGTCTGAAATCATTTCATAAACCACGACAGGACTATAAAGCTGACCTTTCGATCATGTTTCCTCCATTTTGCCCCTGATAAGAGACATTACAGCCCTGATGAGGACTGTTCTCAGGTCAGCGTGTACATGATGTCTGATGGCAGAGATTAGTGGAGGATTAGTGCGACCCAAAACAGGTAAATGGTGTCAGTGACTGGCGACTCGTCAATACTATCGACCAGCTGATACTGCCTCGCCATCAGAGGCTCTTGAAGCCATTAGTGTCAACTGATAACACTGTGCGTATGGCATGAGAAAGATCAGATGGGACTCTGATCATGTGTTTTTTCATGTGTAAGTCATTTCTAACGTCATAAATGCGGAGCCGAGCTGTCCTGAAGTTAGAGAGTTTAAAACAGTGTTTCAGTGCACTTACTGTACTGTCCATTATTAACTGGTTACAGTCAAGTATACATGTCTGAAGCATCTGTGCATGCACACACTTACAGTGGCATGTTATTCGTTTCTGATAAATGGCTTTGACCTTCTCGACTCCAGAGCCGTGTTCCTGAATTTGTTGATGAATGGCTTGATGACATGGTCGTGTGGCGTGTGTGTGTCTGACGGATGATAGCGCTTTATTTCTCCACATCATTTTCTACTTCGTCCTCATTTTGGCGGTACTACATTCCCTACAGACCAAGCATGAGAGAGAGGGAGCGAAAGGAAAGGAGAAAGCGGAAGGAAAAGTGAACAAGATTAGCACTGATCCGTGAAGTTTTTGCAGAGGTGGATGTTGTAGGTGTGTTGTGTTTGCCTCAAACTAACAAGTGACTTAGAAATTGCCTATTTATGCAAATAATTCAAAACAACAAACTTTTAGCCGGGAAGGCTTCCACAACTGTCACCAGCTCATAATTAGCGGCGTGACGATATGAGGGAGAGTGGGAGCGTCTAATGAGTGAAGAGCAGACGGCTGACACTTTCCTAACGACTCTGAGCTAAAATAAAACGTACGCGACAGCATATGTGTGCGGTATTTGACATGTTTGGCACTAAATTAAGTACGAAGACTCACATTTTTAGCTTTAAAGTGAAAGACAATCTATGTGCATTTTATGTACAAGTATTGTCATGGTAGATGTAATTTTTAATGAAAAACAAATTATAATAATGGTGCATGATGAGTTTAACACAAATGAATGGCACCAAAAGGTCTCAGGAAACTCTTTGAGCTGAGTTGGGGGCGTGTCAGTGAGAAATATGGCGGAATCAATGAATGCAGCGTCACTAGTCATTTTTGTAAATTAATTAAAAACAAAAAACTCCTGATGCACATTCTTTGTTCTTTGTTTTTTAGAATTAGAGTTAAAAAAAATATTTTTAAAATATTAAAAAAAGATACTTGAATGCACTTGACATCATAATGATGACTTTCCAATGCACCAGGCCATGAGGGACAGAAAGAAAGAAAAAATCAAGCTGACAAAAATCGAGAAAATGACTGACAATCTCATTTGTAATATTGTTGAAATAAAATATAGCATTTGCCCTGAGAATTCCAAGGTATTATTTAAAATATCTTAGTATTCAAATACTAACAGGTAGCCTAAGTAATGACCCATATATATATATATATATATATATATATATGTGTGTGTGTGTATATTTATATATACATATATATATATATATATATATATATATATATATATATATATATATATGGGTCATTGACGAATAAGGTTTTTAAAAGTGTAAAAAAAAAAAAAAAACATAATGGAGATATACTTAATTCTAAGTTTTATTAAGTGTTAACAATGAGATTATGTGGTTTTTATAATCAATTAACACTGCTTTTGTCATTTTTTACAAGATGGACAAAATTTGTCACCAAAAAAAGTCATTCGGTTTAACCAAAATTTCGGTTTTACCGAAACACACTTTTGGTTATACCGAATGACAATATAACAGTCTAACAGTCTGATATCTAGCTACCTAGCTAGTTACCTTGCTAGCTAGCTAGCAAAAGGACATTTTATATTTAGTACAAGTTTTTAAAATATTACAACATTTTCCATGTTTTATAACGGTTGTACCGAATGACCTGATGTTTTGGGACATGCGTATGAGCAAGTGAAAACATGAATTTTTCAAATAGTTAAAAGAGAGTTAGTTACTTTGCTGGTCCTTTGCAGGTGTCTGAATGATGTCACATCCTGTCACATGATATTGACCGCATGACTTGATCCAAAATGGTCCTTTTATATTGTTTACTCTGAATGACATCAATGAAATTCATTTTTCTGGACATTCTTTCTCATAACAAAGCAACGATTTCTACACATTATTTTAATACCATTTTGCACTATGTTGATATATGATGTTATATAATCATGCCAGAATAAAAAATATCTACATTTATTACATTTTAAGATATTTTAATCACAAATGAAATGGCTGTATTGGCCTTTGGATGGTTAAACCAAATGACCTTTTGACACTTCAAAATCTTTAAAATAGCTTTATATATAGCAAAATATAATTAAAACCTTTTGGATTCAATAAAAGAGATCTAGTTGTACTACCTTACATACTTTGGATGTCATATCTTTGTTTTTTATTATTATTTAGGCCTTTCGACAAAAAAAAAAAAAAAAAAAAAGACCTGTCATTGACCCGTATATATATATATACAGTTCAACAAACAACATGTTAATTGATTAAATTAATAAATTGGTTAAATTAATAAGCAAGTTAATATATAGATACACACCATTTAAAATATATATTCACACATTTATGTACACAAAAAAAAAAAACTAACATAATAATAAAAATATGGATGTAACCTACAACCTAACAGTTTTTTTAACCTAAAATATATAAAATCAACTACTCGTTGCCATGGTACGGCCAGTACTTTTTTGTAATGGCATGTAACATGGTGCGTTTGCATGTGTGTGAATGTTTTGATGTGTGGGTACTACGGTATGTAGGTCTGTGTGAGATGGAGTGTAAATTGCTAGTCCGCTAGCATTAACTGGATGGACAGAAGTAATGCAGAGCTCCCATTCTGAGCTCTGGGCCTGAGGGCACTTCAGCCTGCCAGAGAAACGCTCATATCAACACTCTCCAGGATTATTCAGGCTGGTGTATCAGCAAATCTATTACAGCTGATTTTGTCTGAAGTACTGAACCACATTCAGACAATCTAACTGTACTGGCATCGATGCTTAACGTTCAAGCTATTAGATTTTGAAAAAATAGCAATGAAAAATTAGATTTTTACATTTCCTGAAGAAAATGTGAGTGGTGCAAAACCCATCGATATGAAGTTAGACTTTAAGGGTTAGTTCACCCCAAAATGAAAATTATCCCATGATTTACTCACCCTCAAGCCATCCTAGGTGTATATGACTATCTTCTTTCAGATGAACACAATCTGTTTAAAATATATCCTTGCTCTAGATTTATAATGGTAGTGAACGGGGGCATGTTTTAAAACGCAAAATAAATGCATCCGTCATCATAAATATAATCCATACGGCTCCAGGGAGTTAATAAAGGCCTTCTGAAGTGAAGTGATGGGTTTTTGTAAGAAAAATATTCATATTTAAAAATTTATAAAGTAAAATAACTAGCTTCCAGCAGACGGCTGCACGCATCAATTTTAAATGAAAATGTTCTATAAATTTAATTTATATTAGCCTAAATGCAATTAGTTGAACTTAAGAGTGTGTTTTAACATACTTAAGTAGGAGTAAAGTAATTTAATAATTTTATTGTCTTTGAAATATGGTTAAAGCCTACTGCCAAATGTCACGGTTATGTTTGTGTTGCCTTTGAGTTTTTGGATTTTTTTGTCTTCTGTGTTAGTTTTTCCTTTGACCCAGTTTTCCCCATGTGTTTAATTCATTAATCCAATTCAGCTGTGCTCTGTCAATCACCTTGTTAATTATCTCATTTGCTCATTTGTTTGCCTTGTATATAAGCCCTCAGTTTCAGTCCAATCTTTGTCCTGTATTGTTTAACGTTGTGATATGTGTGGTGTGCCTTCCTTGTGGATTATCAAGTAAAGTCTGAGTTTGATTGTTATTTGCCTTCATCGTGTTTATCAACGATGAAGGCAAAATATATATTTTGACACCAAATATATGGACAAGCATTTATAGTAAACTAAAATATACTTTAATGTCATTTCTATTGAAACTTGCCCGTTTTGTATTTAAATATATCTGATATTGCAATGGTAAATTAAGCAATACACTTACAGTGTAATTTTGAATAACAGTGGAAATCAAGTACGTGTTTTAGTATGTTAGTCAGCACATCAAAATGTACTTCTTTAAAGCACAACAAAAGATTATAAAAACAATGATTTAAAATGTGCTTTAAATTAAAACTTTTAATTTGACATTATTACAAAGTGCACTTTTTAAAAGTATACTTAAGTGTGTTAAGAAACAGCCATGAAATTGTATTCTTTTTAAGTGCACTTATTTCATTAATATATTATCTGCAACTGCAGTTTTTTTTTATTTTATTTTATTTTTTTTTTAATATATACTTTTAAGTTTTTAATTACACCATAAAGGCGTCACATATTTAAGTGTAATGCTTATGGTTAGAGGTTTGTTCAAATCACAAACCCTAAATATCAGTTATAGGGATGCTTGTCTTAGCAAACCACTAATATCTGAAAATGAGTTGGCGATAAATTGTTTGTGTGGGGGAAAATAAATGTTATCTACCACCAATTTTCATTCATTCACTGATTAATTGATCTAAAAAATGATTTTCTGCTTTCTAGCCAAAAACCGAAATGACTTTTGCATGAAAATTAGGTTTTTTCGACAGAGTGGACAATAAATATTGCTATTAATGAGTATTTAATGCACTAGTGGTTAACTCTAGCCTAGAAAATACAGCTTTTAGCATGATTTGAGCTAAATCTATGATACCATTGTTGTCAGATTTTATTGCGGATGCAAAACATATTAGTAAAATGACATTGTTACACATACTTTTGGAGATTTCAAGTTCATAAGAGAATATTGTATATTGCCAAGATGGCCGCAGAGTGAAATGAATTGCCTTAAAGGGACTTTGCTAGAAGAACTGACGTTAGCATGAAAATGATCTTATTCGACAGTGTACATAATAAATATTGCATTTAACAAGAGAAACGTTTAAACGAATGCATTGTTAGTTAATGCACAACTTCTGATAGAGTTTAGCTAGATCCGTTGAGACTACAGAACTGACGTTAGTATTAGCGACAGTGCTGGGGAAGTTAATCAGTTATTTTAATAGCAGATGCTAATCACATGTGCTGATCACGAGGCCCTGGGCTCATTGTTAGGACTGCTTTCTCTCTCTCTCTCTCTCTCTCTCTCTGCCTCTGCCTCTGTCTCTCTAATTAGCCAACAGTGCTGACTGCTGAATTTACCTGACCTACTCCAGTCACTCTCTATTACAGGCTCTGTCCTCAACAAAAACTTATGCACACAATCTCTCTCGCTGTCTAACGCTCGCACACATATTACAGTGTGTGTGAGGAAACACTTCTCCTGTCACACTATGTTCCAGTCAGAAAATCGCTGATGGAGAGAGGCACTAATTAGCACGACTGACACAGGAAGGGAATAATAAAGAAAGCCCTGAGTCTGTGCAACTGCAGGAAGGTAACAAAAAAAAAAATAAATCCCACTTTGTGCTTTGACCCTTGCGATTCTTTTTAATGCTTTTCTCTTCGCGTGCACACAGTATAATTGCAGTGTACCTATTTATTGACCTATTCATAAATCTAATTAAGTCTATGAATGTGACTTCCTGTGCGCTCAATGAGGGCCCAGAGGAACACGGTTGATCTGTGATCAGCCTTTTCTGGTTAAAGCTATTGAAGTATGGTACAATTATTTATATAATATCATACATATTACACACATTTTACATGGTAATTCAAGGTTCTTCAATAAATACCATTATGACACCACCACATTAAGGCACTATATATATATATATATATATTCTGGGGATTCAGGACTCTTATTTTGACAGTTGGGCTATTAACTTTAGTTGTTGTGTCTTCGATTCAAGGTGTTGCTGTCCCATGTGACACGAGGCACCAGGTGACGCTATTTGAGCATGTAGCGAGTCATTTAGGTCTGTGAATTCAGTTGCATCGATCCTCCTACTTTGTCTCTCTTGAGTCCAAATCATAGCAGTTTAGTGAGCCTTGTATGGTGGTTAGGCATATGTCGGATTTGTCCAGTCGTGTTAGTCCAAGTTTCTTTAGGCCCTTCCCTGTTGGCCCGTAAAGAAGTCCGTGGCTTGATACCACAATTGGAAGATGGCATATTGTTGTTTCTCTGCCCTTCCATGTTGTGATTGCTTATTTCTTTGCCTGGAAGTCGTATTTTGCAACTTTAGTCTATTCCATCCTCTGGCCCCTTACTATTGAAATGACCATTATGGTCAGCATGCTTTCATCCTCCCATGATCAGATTGGGTTTTATGAAAGATGTGTTGGTGGGAATTATTGGTTCCATCCAAATTTTCTTGCCATCCCTTTTCAGCTTCCGGCTTTCCAGGTGCATTACTCCGTTGTGGCATGCACATCTGGTAGCATGGGTTGCTTCACATTGTTGTAATATGTGATTTTAGGTTTCATATGCATGGCAGAGCCCTGTGCATTTCATGTCTTGCTCCGGCCCTTGTTGTTCCTCACAATTTCATTGCTTTTTTGGGCAGGAGACCTCCTGTGAGTTGTATTCCACGCAGATGGAGATGTGGGAATACCTGGCTGGGTTATTTCAACCATAAATGGCTGGCTTTGTCCACCTCCTCCATAGCAAGCTCCTGGCCATCAACCGAGGTTCTCAGAAGTTTTGCCCATGTTTGGTGCTCCTCAGTCACAGATGTAATGGTCTCCCTACCCACACAACAGGGTAGATTGTTTGACCGAGCAGTTGTTCTGAATGACTTCATGTTCATCTTGTCTCTGTAGATTGCCTCCTTGTTTGAGAGGAGCTTTTCGAATCTTGCTTTTTGCAGAAGTGGAATTCTGGTACTGGTGTTTGAGATGCCAAGGCCCCATCCTCCATCTTTGCATGGAGATAGCCCAAGGGGCAGTCTTTCAGTCTGTCCAGACCATGACATCAATACTCTTTAAGGTGTTTCGATGTGCACTCCCAAAGACTAATTCATGGATTAGCTTTGGTAACAGATACTTAGGATTTAGGATTTACAGTCGTTTATATGGTTTTAGTGGTGCAGCAGATAGTTCAGAGAGCATTCCACTCAACTTGTGGGTGGACTTTGGTGGTAGTCGTCCCTTCCAGCTAAAGTTGGGGTCTCCCTGGGGTCTCTGCAAGCAGTATAAGATCATCCGCATACGCAATTGCATCTACGATGTGTTCTCCCAGTGAGATGCCAATGTCTGGCCGAGAGGCTGCCTCCACATTATCCATAGTGAGCATAAAGGGTATTGGGGAGAGTGGATCACCCTGCTTCACTCCTCTTCCACATTTGACCTTAGTTTTAGTGAGGTATAATTTGGTGTTGTTATACAGGCATTCCATGTAGGTAACAAGTGGTTTAGAAATCCCTGTTTGTAGTGCTGCTCTTAAGATTGCCTCATGCGACACTCTGTCGAAAGCCTTTGCCAGGTCTAGAAATATCACTGGTGTTTTGTGCATTTCATCATAGGCTTTCCTCAGTGCCACATGGACAAGCACACTGGCCACCTAACAGCCATCCCTCTGGAGGAATGCGTGTTGGAATTTATTGAATGACAACTCCTTGCACATCCTTTTTGCTAGGATCTTATGCAGGGCACGCTTTAGGATTTATTGATCGATTGATCGATACTCGCTGGGATGTGTCGGTGTTTCAGTTTTTGGGATAAAAGTGACTCTGTCAGTGGAGAGAGTCTTTGGGTTTGATTCTGTTGCTAGCATTAGGTTGTAGAGGCCAGCAATTGAAGCTTGGTCCCAGGACAGCAGGTCTTTTGCACTAAGCTTGTCTGTCCCTACTGCGGAGTTGCAGATACTCTTTAGAGCCACTGTAACATCTTCAGCCTTAATCGGGGATAGTAGTCCCTACTTCACTGTTGATGGGGTGTTTCCTTCTGGCATTTTTGTGGCCTTCACCCCGAAAATGTCCTCCCAGTACTCATCCATCCCCTCGACAAACCTCTCCTCCCTCCGATATGCCTAGCTGCATCTTAGGTTCTTTTTTTTTTACGGTACAATTGTTGGATGTGGGCATACCTCAGTCGTCTTAGTTGTTTATTTGAGGCCGGTTTCTGTACCTTTCTCTGACAAGGAGGTAGAGCCATCCATGAGACTGGGACATAGTTCTTTAGATGGTTTTGTAGTTGTATTGCCCATTGTTTGGGGATGAGTTGGTTCTCCAACATCCCTCTCACTATTACTTTTAGCACGCTGCTCCCCAGTCTCAGTTCAGTCAGTAATAGCCCTTATAGTGTGCACAGATCCACACTTCGAAAATCTACCGAAAAATAGTTTTGGCATACTCTTTTCAACATATTATGCTTTGGGACATACTTATTGTAATCTCACATAGTATTTAGGATGGATAGTATGCACGTTGGAACACAGAGATGGTCTTTTTATTGGGAGATATGAGTATCTGTGTGATATGAGTGTTAACTTGGATGATGTGTGCCTTGATAACCAATCACATTACAGCCTTGACATCATTGAATTTGTTCAGAGTTGTGTGACAGTCAATCACTGTTTGTGGATCCCATAGAAATGAAAGAGAAGTGCCATGAACTGAATCATACCTGTTGTGCAATTGTCCATGACTTCTCTTATAAGAAGTAAACCGCAAACTTTTGGTGTAAAAAAAAACAGATCAATTCAAAACAAATGTTTAAGAGCAAATATGTTGAAGATTAGCTGATGGGCTGTCGATTCATTAAATGGTAAGCCATTTTCCCACAAAAGCAGTTTATTCAGTGTAATGAAGCCTCTCCTCCATTGGCATCCATTTAAAAAAAAACAAAAAAACATCCTCTGGTCTCCTTTCCTGGCCTTCAGGCGTCTTTGGTTAAGAGCATGGAAGGAAGGCCTAGGGTGCATAGGCTCATGCTAGCCATGTGAATCGGTTGGAGGGTTTTGTTTAATCCATATTTTCCTTTCTCTATTTCAGGGGCTTTTTGTGGATTACTTTTTTCTTGTTATTTCTGAAAGAAGATTGGATTCCTTTTTGTGTTATGTTTTTGGTCACTCAAGAAACTTACAGTTTTGTTGGACTAATTTCATTGACTTTAAAGGGATGTTATTGCTACCGAGACCTATGGACATTGAAGTGGACTAAATTTTTGTTTGGACTTTTCTATTGGATTCTCTTGGGTGGACTCTCAGGTAGAGTTTGTTGTATCATTGCTGGGTTTAATGTTTATGTTTGGTGGGCGATTCCTCTGATGCCTGTTTTCTTTTCCCTTTAGCTGCACTAATTTGTTGTTATTGAACATTTATTTTGTTTCCCTGTGAAATACAGTTGTTTCTTCGAACTGCGGTAATGAAGTGGGTTTATTAAATTAATGTAAGCTCAAATTTGTTTCACCATGATGCATATGCAAAAAAAAAAATAAAATAAAAAAAATTGGTAAATGCTATATAGGTGAACTATTTTGAGAACCTTTCGAATAAAAAGTTCTTTTAAAAAACAACTTTTTTTTTTAGCATAGAGAGCATTTTAACAATCTAAAGAACCATTTGCAGCTATAAAGAAGCTTTTGTGCAACAGAAAATGTTCCAGGGATGTTAAAGGCTTTTCATGGACCTGTAAGTGCCAATAAAGAAACTTTTTTAAGACCATGACAAAATAACAGGAAAAAACAAAACAAAAAAAACACTGTATTAAATTAGTGCTTGTACAAATGACAATTTTAAACTTGTTTTGACCTTCTTCTATGCTATTTGTACCAAAACAAGTTCACTTTACTCAAAGAAACATTGGAAACCAAATGCACATATTAAATTATTTAAAATAAGGCAATCAGTTTCTAAATATTTCCAGACATAAGTAAGCTGAACTTCTTCGAATTTACAGTGTATGTCACGTCAATCAATCAATAAACCAACTAATCAATCATTTACGCCGAAATGCCAAAATACACGTAATTAAAATTTGGATTTAATTTCAAACTTGAATGGGCATTGTAACTGCTTTAATAAAATAGATAGTTGCAACTCTAAATTAAATAATTGACATGCAACCGTGATGACACGTTCTGTTTTTATGCTGAATTGCTGTGTTATTGTGCAGTATGGCTCATGAAGTGTTCTATTGTTTGTTTGGATTATTAGTATTATTGTTTTTAAATTTCACCACTCAGCTTCACAGCAACTAAGAACACACCCGTCACAAAATCACTGCAGCGCATGGCCTCTCGTAGCTCATTTCTTTAATTAAATGTCAACAGGATCACATTATTTTTCTGCCTTAGTGATTTTAAACAAGAACATGTAGCTTTCTGTCATTGTTGTTCATTTGCACCATGAATTCATAACGTCAGAGAAACATTGCAGAATGTGGTGTAAATAGTAAATGCACCGGCTCACAGCTAGTTTTTAGGTGTAATATCCTGTGGAAAGGGCAGAAGGGATTTATAAAATTTATATGAACTTGTATTTTGTATTATTTATTTATTATCCAGCAGGAAATGCACTTTCACACACACACTGTCACACACAATATGCAATCAGGTGTGAATTGTAAAATCCCTTGGTTAATTTACAAGCCACCCACAACGCATTTAAACCAGGTGCTAAATGCACTGAAATATTGTTGCTTTGTATCTACATTAGGTCATTATCATTATTTTCAGCATAAACACACCTCCTTTATATGTAAATTAGGTTCATCAGATCATACCTTGTTCACAAAACTCTTACCGCAGTTAATGTCGAGCCATTACCGCCCACAGAAAGCAGGTTTCTGTACATTTTCTATTGATCATGGCAGGAGTAATTTATCAAACGCAGAAGAGCGGCATGCACATTTGCACAACGCAGGCAGCACATACAACTAAAGACTGTCAATATGGGTGCGATTCAGTCTTAGTCAATTCCCACTACTCTAAACAGCTAATTAATCAATCTATCAATCACGCAAAGTAAGTGCATTTAGTTTGTCGTGTGTGTGAGTGCAGCAGAAATCATTGTATGTGCATTCACGTCTCCATGAGCAGGTTTTCTATTCTAAAGCATAGCTTAAAGTGCATGACGTTTGGTTGCCCTTGGTTACCATAAAATGTGCACAAAGTGAGAAACCACTGCAGTAGTGAAAACCAGTGTCTGTTAATCTGGGTTGATAAACGCCAAACTGGCTCTTATTTAGCATCACCCCTGAAGCTTTAGTTTACCAGGTTAAAATTTCAGGATTGTCCTGGTCAAAATGGCAACATAAAACATCACAAAAACAGGGGACAGTATGGCTAACTATTCATTAAAGAGGCCATGACATGAGAAATCATATTTGACATATAAGAGATATTTGTACCATTAAAACATCATGCAAGTTTCATACCTCAAAACGTCCTCCTCATTATAAACAAAGCATTTATTTAAACAAGCTCAAAAAATGACTCGTTTTCATATTGTGATATTTGTGACGTCACACAGGCAAATACATTTGCATATGGCTTCCTCCAGAGCAAGACATTGGCGAATAGTTTTACATCATCGCACCATAGGCCCCGCCCACTGGCATTCAGTCGCTTACTGGCTGACTGCTTTGTCTGTAAATTACGGTTTTATATGGATAATGTTTTCAAAACACTTACTCATACAGCAGTGAGTGGGCGTTGATACTGTTTCCTATGGAATGATGATAGCCAATCATAACAGTGGCCGTTTACTGACAGGCCTTAAAGGAGCCGCCTCTTAAAAACTGATCATTTCAGACAGAGTGACCCTCTGTTTTTAAGAGGCGGCTCCTTTAAGGCCTGTCAGTAAACGGCCACTGTTATGATTGGCTTTCAATGATGGTTGAAAATAATCTTTTTTTCTGTATTTTTATGTTTATTTATTTATTTGTTTATTAACATTATAAAGTGAACCTCAAGGAACATTTTAAAATGAGAATATATATATATATATATATATATATATAATGTCATTACCCCTTTACTGCAATGACACTGGCCAAAGTTTGTTCAAAAAGTCTTTCATCTGAGTCCTAAAACCATTTAAAGACACAGGAGTTCATCATTTCAGAGTCTAAAAAAGATCTTCTTTCTAAACCCAGTATTTGTTTTAAGTACTGATGCACTTAATGCTGATCACAAGCTGTAATTTGTACAGCTGATACATTATGTAAAGTTCCAAGGTTAAGAATCCCAGTCTTCAACATTCTAATGATGGCTTTTGAAATTAAATCAGTGCTCAGAAATATGAATCTACACTTCACATCTCATGTGAACTTCCTCCCTCTTTCTCAGAACCCGAAGAGCGCCCAGAGGAGAAATATGCTCTGAGGTTGCTCTTTCATAGCTCAAGAGACTTAATAAAGTACTATATTCATATTTCATTTATGTGTTACTTTAAGAACTTTCTCCTAAGATTTCAAAGTCCACAACAGACTTAAAAGTATAGAGCTTTAAACTGCATGCAGACAGTGTACTATAACTCAATAATATTACCATTATGCATGTGCAAAAAATATGGTATCACCACAGTAAACAATCTTAAAAATGCCAGAAAAACAACCATTTTGAGTTTCAAGTGAGCAGTTTTTAAAGGGGAACTATTATGCAAAATTCACTTTGTTTGGACATAAATGTGTGTTGGCAGTGTGTGTACACAACCACCCTATAGTGATAAAAATCCACCCACTCCTTTTTTTTTTAATCCCCATAAATCATAAGCAGTCCACCGGTTTCACAGACAAGGCTTAAGCTAGTCCTAGTCTAAAATGCATGTTTGAGCTGTTTTAACTGAAAGCAACTTGCACTGACATGTCTTAAAATTTGTCAGTGCCATTGTTTTTTTCTAGGGTATGTTTATAAAAGCAAATTAAATACCCTAATTGAAATAAGGCCTAATCCTGGCTTAGCCTAAGCCCTGTCTGTGAAACCGGGCCGGTGTCTCCCAACGACCTGTTTTCAGCCATGGTGCTAATGTGACGTCACATTAGCCACAGGCCCCGCCCACGACCACTGACTGACAGCCCTGCATTACCATAGTTTCCGCCCGCAGCGAGCTGTACCAAAGACTATAGAATAACACAAGACGCGTCACTCGTATTATTTTGAATGGGAGAAAGTGCAACGCGCGTTGCAATTGCACGTTGCACTTTCTCCCATTCAAAATAATACGAGTGACGCGTCTTGTGTTATTTCTGTAACGTTGCCTGCTATTTACTTTCATAGACATGACTGACTGTGTTTATGTGAACTGTGTGTGTTTTTGACAGAACCTTGTGTGTATTTGACAGTTTAAACAAACAAAAAATGTGAAAGAGAAGTTACGAGACTTGATGTCTGACAGCCAGCTGTCTGTGTGCGTGTGCTTCAGATAAGTGTGCTCAGAAAACGATCCATTAGATGTTTAAACTGATATAGCTTTAAATCGCGTGGAAATAATAAACTTTAATGATGAAAGAAGAACTATGCTATCCGTGAGAGTGATCGCGATATAGATGATAATCAAAACCAAGCAGATGTCTGGTTAATATTTGGCAGAGAATCCGATTGAGGCAGGAACTGTGTGTGATCGTGGAGAGGGGGCGGGGCACAGCAGCTCATTTGCATTTTAAGGCATGTTGGAAATCTCAGAAGTGAAGACCAGGAGACTTGGATGTATCATCAGCAGGATTCTTTATTGAGAACACGTGCTGTCGGTAGCTGCAGTCATCAAGTCCAACTAAGGCAGTGTACATTGTAGTTTATATACATTTTAGGGGGCAGTGCTTAGAAATAGAGACAAAGCACCTGGTTGACAACCTTAAACAAAGCATGCAAATGAAGTATCCAGGTATAGGAACCTGCCCCAGACTCTAGAGTGTCGCAAGTCCTAATCCAATCAGCATAACTATTCAATAAATGGGACAAGGGCTCCAAGAGCCATTAAAGACAAAAGGTAAGAATCTCAGTAATCTGACTCATTAGACATACAATAAAGAGAACAGGAACTGGCAGAAAACTCTTGCTGGACACTTTGCTTAACAGAATCATTCATGTGATGTTATGTCAGGATGTAGGATCAGCAGATCTTAAACATATTCTTAAATTTGTAATCCCACAATCCCCCCTTTGAGAGTTCTAATAACTCTCACATAATACAAATTTAAACCTTCTTAAATCTCTTCTATACTATAACCTGTGTTTGTTAACATAAGTCCCATCTTCCAGTCATGTAACTTGAAATAGTTACAGGCACATAAATCTTATTCTGTGTCATGTCCGACATTTACATAAGTGTTGTTCTTTTACTTGAGTAAACTGTTGACACACATATACAACACAGGGTGGTAACATGTTGTATAAACTGCATGATGACACAGAAAACCATGTAGCCTAAGCGTGGATAGCGTGGATGTCTTAAAAGTCCATGGCGCCTGAATAGCTGTGGAGTGTGTTCCCTGTAGAGTCCATTTCCAATGCATTTCCATGTCTGTTCCAAGTTGCTCAGATGATTCTTTGTCGTTGTGCAACTCCGAGTTGCTCAGATGACTTTGTCGTCATGAAGGTTGTTCGTGGATATCTGAGGTGATGCTTTACACCAGGTGCTGCTTATGAGCCGTCATGGCATATACACATACCTGCAACACAAGAAAACAAAGAAACAGCAGACCAGCAGTATTCATGCATAGACTTTAGTATGTCAGACCTCTGATGATCGTATAGTTTTTATGTCTAACTCTTATCATAATAAACTTCTAGTGATTGTATAGTGGTTTTGTTCTTTTAACTTAGAAATACACAGAGCTTGTTCTTGTGCAATGGATAGAGTAAATTCTCTGTGGCAGCAGATAATGCCCTTCATATTTTTCTTCCGAATACAAGCATCAAGTACTTTTTTGCATTCTTCAATGGTATTGTATGTCTAATGAGTCAGATTACTGAGATTCTCACCTTTTGTCTTTAATGGCTCTTGGAGCCCTTGTCCCATTTATTGAATAGTTATGCTGATTGGATTAGGACTTGCGACACTCTAGAGTCTGGGGCGGGTTCCTATACCTGGATACTTCATTTGCATGCTTTGTTTAAGGTCATCAGCCAGGTACTTTGTCTCTATTTCTAAGCACTGCCCCCTAAAATGTATATAAACTACAATGTACACTGCCTTAGTTAGACTTGATGACTGCAGCTACCGACAGCACGTGTTCTCAATAAAGAATCCTGCTGATGATACATCCAAGTCTCCTGGTCTTCGCTTCTGAGATTTCCAACAGTTTTGGTGCCGTGACCCGGATAGAGCTCCTCACCTGAATCCAGATTGAAACTTCAAGCTCAACAAAGATCTGACTTCGTTCTAGACTGAATTTTTCTGTACAACCAAGGGTTGGTGAGTGCCACTCTATCCAAAAGAACCTTTAAGACCAGTACAAATTTGTTATCCTCTGCGCCGTCAGAGAAGAGTTAACAGACAGCTGTAGGGTTTGGTTAACTAAGTTATCCTCTAAAAAAATGTTCTTTTAAAGATCAAGGTTATCCTCTGTTCAGGCAGGGAAGATTAGCATTACGTGCTAATATTGGTTATCCTCTGTTCAGGCAGGGAAGATTAGCATTATGTGCTAATATTGGTTATCCTCTGTTTTGGCAGGGAAGAATTGGTTATCCTCTGTTCAGGCAGGGAAGATTAGCATCACGTGCTAATATTTGTTATCCTCTGTTTCGGCAGGGAAGAATTGGTTATCCTCTGTTCAGGCAGGGAAGATTAGCATTATGTGCTAATAATTTGTGTTGTCCTCTGCTTTGCCAGGGAAGTTTATTTATCCTCTGCTTTGCCAGGAAAGTTGGTTTATCCTCTGTCTAATCAGGGAAGGTTGGTTAACAGAATAGTCATCCTCTACTTAGCTAGAGCAGGGTTATCCTCTGTGTAGTCAGAGACGATTCATCCTCTGTTCAACCAGGGAAGGTTAACAACAGGTACAGTGTGTTAACAGTAGTTCATCCTCTGCTTTGCCAAAGAAGTGGTTCATCCTCTGTATAGTCAGGGAAGGTTGTTTAACAGAAGTGGTTATCCTCTACGTTGTTAGAGAAGGTTTATCTTCTGTAAAGTTAGGGAAGATTTATCCTCTGCTTTACCAGGGAAGGTGCTTTATCCTCTGCTCACCAGGGAAGGTTGAAAACATGTGTATTAGCCACTAGGTTACCCTCTGCTTTGTCAGAGAAGTTATTGGTTGTCCTCTGCTTGCCAGGGAAGTGTTGAAAGTGTACTGTCAGGGAAGAATTGGTTTCTGTGATGACGTAAGATAAACGCAAATGCACCAGGGTTCGATAGAATCAATTTGAGTGTGAAACCAGACCAACGCTGCGGGGTGCACCGGGAACAATCACGTCCGGGCTCGGACCGCAGCAAACGAGCCCAGTGTGAAAGCCCCCTTAAATTACATCTTGTAAAAATAGGCATATTAGGTCCCCTTTAAAGCTGCAGTCTGTAATTTTGCCTCTTTGTCGCCATCTCTGTTTGAAACCTGCAATTGCAGTTATTTGCAGAATTATCATCTTTACGTGGGTTGTGCATCGGCACGACTCCTCAGTGCGGATGAATCTAATGTTTGCTGTCAGTCACCACATCGGTGTGGATACTGTACTTCGGAATCACATATTCTACGTCTTGGAAGTATGACCAAAATAAGAATTTTCACCGGAAAATATCACCTGAACAAGTAAGCAACTTGTCTGCCACTTTTGTTCTGACCAACTGAGAAAAAAAGCATTACAATATATTGCGCTGGTGATGGTGATTAAATCTAACGATCGCTTCGCTCAGATCACGTTAAACCAAGCAAATTATTTTTATTGTTATACTTTGTTCTCAAATTGTTAATGTTAACAACATCAGCATTGCGTGATTATGTGTATTTAATGTGTATTAGCGTTACTGTAGATTTAAATTTCTGTAGCCACTCCACAGTCTGAAGTCTTTTGCTTTTGTCTACGGGTGAATCTCCAGTTGTCACTGATGATTGTCATTTGGACCTTTCTGGATTACAATCCGCCATCAAAATGATATGTTTAATTATTCCAGCTGTGAGAAAAGGCTGTGAATGATCTGCCACCTGCAGCATCCTCCACATGCCATATAGCCTACTAGCTGGGACTCCTTCTTCATGTAAACAGACGTGACGTAATGACGCAAAGACGAACGGCTGCATCCTCGAATTTCCCACGGAAACCCACCAGTACCATCTGGATTAGGAAACATTATTACAAGTTTACCATTGTGAATCGGTCTAAGGTAAGACGATAGTTATGAACACTGGCTGGTTATGTACTTGCTCAAAAATTGATTTTGGATAATTTTTAACCAAAAAAAGTTATGGACTGCAGCTTTAAAAAAAAAAAAAAAACATTTTCTCTTAGCATGAAGAACATTTTAATAATCTAAAGAACCCTTTTCTACTATGAAGAACCTTAATTGAACGTTTCCATGGATGTTAGAGGTTCCTGTAGATGACAATAAAGAACATTTGTATGCTAAAAAAACAAACAAAAAACAAACACTTATTGACACAGATCATTTTGGTTTGGGAAGAATTTCATGAGGAAATTATCATATTGAAATCACAATTTGAGACTTTTCTTGAGATTTGAGTGAAACTTTAGAGCAAAAGTCTCCATTTATTCTCATTGCTGTTTAAAAGAAACAATAAAGAAACTGAAGAGATCTCATTTGTGATTTTCTTTCCCGCGGGCAGGTCATCCATCTTCAGCTGAATCATTATAAGAATTGATGCTTAGTCTTTGTTGTGTCTTTCTATATGCAGATACGCATCAGCACATAGAGGGACAGCAAATGCACATGGCTCCCAGGCGGATCAGAGGAGTCATTGAAGGGAATAAAAGAGACGTAAGCGACCCAGTTCAGCGAAGAGAAGTGCACACTCTTCCTTTTTGCTCTTATGCCTTACAGGCACAGACGAAGTCTGAACTGGGCCACCCCAGCACTTTGTGATGCCCTGTCCTGCAACCTGAACCAGCTTTCTGTGCCACCACTCCACTTTTCGAAAACGACGCCTGCACTTCACTCGAAAAACATTTAAAGTGTGGCTCTAAGATTATACAACATCAAATGATGTTGATTTTTGGATTAAAATATCCAAAAACTGCTAGAACAATGTTATATATTTTGTTGACTGCTGTACTTTATCCCAGATGTTTCCAACAATGTCCAGGGAAAATCCAGCGAAATCTGCTATTTTAACCAATGTAACAGCCAGTGTCATTGCGTCGCCTGTCAGTGGAGACACATCCATGTTGCTTTTGATTTCCGATTTTACGTCCATAGAAACCATGGAAACACTAAAGAGGCTTTAATATATTATGTGTTTTATCAACAGAAACAAATCATTGTCATATAAGCTCAACATGGTTAGTCTTGTTGTTTAAATGTCGTTTTCTTGATTTACCGCGATTAACGTGTTTTTACCATGCCATCAGCTGTGGAGGTGAAGACGACAACTCCCATGATTCCACGCTTATTCACGGCATCATCAAACTACACCTTTGTTATTGTTTTGAATAAGTGACATCTAGCAGCCAAACTTACATACTGTGCCTTTAAACTCACTTAATACTCACAGAGACTCACACCGTTTTCAACCAAAATCATAAAACTTTTCATGCATTTTGTCCGTTCATTTACACGACAATGGCATTTTGGAGGCCTGAAAATGCAAACTTTTGAAAATGGGTTTCAAAGTGCAAGATTATGAAAATGATACTGTTATCATCTCCATGTAAACTACAAAAATGTGAATTTGTGCAAACAGTGACGTCATGCGTATTTTGTGTTTAGTCTATGTAGTGTTTCTTTACACTACATCGCCAACTACTGGCCTGGCAGCATAATACAGCGTTTTTCAGTCATTTTCGTGTATCCGTGTGAATGGGGATCATTTTGACAATGTAGTCATCTCTACGTGCAAAAACACAAAGGTAAAACTTTTTCAGTACATCGTTGTTGTGTAAACGTACCCTTAGAGTCAGCCAGTATGTGAGTTTCTACCTTCCTGAGAGCTGTACCAGGCAAACGGGTTTGTTTTGTGCATTATATGGAGTGTTTTACAATTAATTAATGCTAGGTTTTGGTTGTCACACTACATAATGTTTGGCTAGTCACAGTTAAACATGACTGGCAGGTTTAGAGTGAGCGTTAAATCCGATTGGCTGAGGTTTAGCACTTTCTCTGATCTAAGGTCAGCTTTAAAAGGCTGATGACTTTACAGACTGTTTGTCTTGATCTCATTGGCTCTCCCTGTCACACACACACAAATTAAATACAGCCACACATCTAGTCTGAAAATGGCTGAAGGCGGTGTAATTGCTTAGTGTTTGTCTTGTTGCAAAGGTCACTGGAGAGATTTTTAAATGTCCCTGCTGCACATAAAAGGAATATTAGGCTTATGCTTTAGTGCAGACTTCTGCACTTCTATATATAGCCATTATATAAATATATATTGAGTGGTGCTTGAGCAAACACCACTATTGCTCATATTTGAACAAACCCCAAACCCTAGCAGCAACTCATTCCTCTCATTTATTAAGTTTGAATTAGACATACCACAGGAATTCACTAAATTGCAATGTAAAGAAATTCACCAAAAATTTGAAAAGCAGTGAAACTGTAGAGGTTAAAGGGGTCATATAATGCCACTTTTACAAGATGTAAAATAAGTCTTTGATGTCCCCAGAGTGTGTATGTGAAGTTTTAGCTCAAAATACCCCACAGATCATTTTTTATAGCATGTTAAATTTGTCACTTTTTGAGAGTGAGCAAAAACGCTCCGTTTTTGTGTTTGTCCCTTTAAATGCAAATGAGCTGCTGCTCCCACAAGGAGGGAAGGGTTTCAAGAGCTCATGTTAGCAGTGCCGCTTACCTCACGCAGACTCACTGAAAATGTAAGAAACTGTTCAGCCTTTTATGTTCAAACCGAAGTCGGACAATGAGGGAGAGATTAAAGAAGAAGTTACAACATGTAGAATGCAACAAGACGTTTCTGAACAGTTAGTGGATGAATCTATGTAGCTGATGTGGAGTTAACTATCTTAAAGTCATTGATCAGCATATTCTGTCATGATAATCTATAAATCGCTCATGTGGGAACTGTTGTAAGATACCTACAGAGCCAGAGAATATATGATGCATGAAGACAGAACAGGTATAGATTAGTTTAGTTATGGTTATAACTTGTCATGTTGTCATCTTGCTTTTACGACATGCTATTGCATTTGTGTTACATACTGTATTGCAATAACATGGCCTCACCCCTTTGTTGCGTGTTCTTGGCGGCAGGGTTTATGTAAATTTTAGGGTTAGTGATGTCAGTAACCCGGAAAAAAGCTTGCTGTAGTCCCTACCAGCCGTTTGTTGTAGTCCTTAAACAGAAAATTCTTTAAAAGACAATATCTCCCTTTGCATTGAACTTTGAGCGTCGTAACTTTGCAGACATTGATTATACTCTAACAGCAACATCACACACTAACTAAAGTTAAAAAAGTGAAATTGCAATGAACCACCCCTTAAAAAAAAAAAAAAAAAAAAAAAAAAAAAAAAAATCAATTCTATAAAAAAGTACAACAGTCACACCAACATAATTGAATTTAAAATTGTGAGTTTTTCTTCAGTTCACTTTTTTTCTCATCTGGAAACCAGAACACCTGTTGCCTATTGTAAAGGCAAACGCAATACTCTTGTTTGCCTGAGAAACTCTTGATGTCTGATGAAGGCCTTGAAGTGGGCAGAAACGTAATTGTTTTAAAGAAATAATGTTAAATTTATGTTTTTTGAACATTCAAGCGTAAAAACCTATTCTAGTAGAGAAACAAAATACTTGGAAAAAGGGCATAATATGTCACCTCATTTCATGAGATTGGCAGTATGATCTCACTACTAGTTTTTTTTTCCCTTCTCCCCCCGTTTTCCACAGCAGGATGGGCTTTTCTTAAATGACAAGTGTTATCACATCTTTAATCCCTTGTGGTTGCCATGGAAACTCAAAAGTCCCGGGACAGTCCACATGCATACTCACACACATACACAAATATTATGCCAGTATGATGGCCCTGTCTATGGCAACACACACACTGATGCATACAATAGATATGGATACAGATGGATATGGAAATGTAAAACATACATGAATCCTAGTATGATATATACAGTACATCAGAGTCATGTCCCATCTATAGACGGTTTGCATATCATGCTTGCTACATCAGTTACTTTATTCTGTGCATGTCCGCGTAACTGCAGTCAGCCATTAATCTTTCAAACAGGTTGGAGTCACGGTGTGTGTGTGTGTCTGTGTGTGTTTCAGAGTTGTGCGTCATTCAGAATCCAACTGAAAAAGCTTTTAATTCCATTTCAACTCCAGAATGTAAATTAAATTTGATTTTGGTGTTCAACAGGAATCAGAATTTAACTTTAAAAATTATATATATATATAAAGATCATTTTATAGTGGAACAACACTTAATTTCCCTTAACCAACTATACTAATTTACCCCAAAGTGTTTAAATAATTCAGTTCCTCTGCTGTGTGACTGTTGATTCCCTTTCGAAAGGGAACTCAACACTGCGTTTGAACACGCTATGGGGAACGCCTCCCTGCCCTGCGTATGCGGAGCTGCTCGAGGTTATGGAGCTGCTCGAGGTTATGGAGCGCGCTTCTGGCAGGCTGCAGCTGCCATGAGAGTGCGTTAAGAAAGGGACCGCACGCGGACGGCTCGACGTACGATTCCTTTCTGACCATAATCTGGCAGCCCCTGTGAGCCTTCCATTCCTTCCTGATCTATATGTGGAGATCGAGAAGGCATGGAAGAATCCGTACTCGGCTCAAATTCACCGACATCAGCGAGCTAATTTCGCTGATGTTGAGGGAATGAGCCAGCATGGGTATGTGTCGATGCCCCCTATTGACGAGATGTTTGCTAACTATCTCGTCACAGGACGGGCACAGACATTAAAAGCTCCGGTCCTGCCTTCGAAGCTCCTTAAGATTACATCTCGCTTGAATGGCAGGGCATACGCAGCAGTGGGTCAGACTGGTGCTGCCTTATACACGATGGCAGTGTTACAGGCTTACCAGGCTGATCTGCTGAAGGATCTGGATCAACGGCAGCGCTTAAAATCTGCATACTGCTCAGATCTGAATCTGGGCCCAGACAGAGAGGAGGTCGTGGCCCATCCCGATCCGAGGATCGGAGACAGGGCCAGAAGTCCAGTATCGCCTCTCGGGCACCTTCTCGTCCTCGGAGTAGGTCCCAGAGAAGGCGGGACTCTAGGAAGAAGAAAGATTTGAGGGAGGTAATCAATTACAGACGCCAGCAGCGTTGGTGATTGATTTCCTCTCCATGAGGGTAGTTACGTCTACCCTCTCCTTTCTTCTTCCACCTCCTGAGTAATGATATTTTACCCAGGCGCTTCTTACAATCAGGCCAAGGGCTGGGCCCATGATAAAAATTTTCTGTTGGCTCGCCTTTTGGCTTGATAATGAAGGGGCTCTTTCAGGCTTGAAAGAACCATAGATTCCATTCTTCTATGATGGTAAGTCTCCGTTCTTCGAGCCGCAGGAAGGTGAGCTTGGTCTATATTTATATTTTTAAATATATTGACCTTAGTTTCCTGTATAGTTTTTCCTGGGTGTGTGAAAAAAAGAGAAGGGGAATTAAGGGCCAGAAGTTCCATTAGGTTGGCTAGAACGATTTATCTTTTTGTGTTGGCCACCATATGGTAGAGTAGCTTTCTCCTCTGGTCATAGCTAGAGTTTGTATTAGAGATTAGCACTCTTTACTTCAGATAGATCTATGTTAAGCGTCAGCCTTCGGGGCCGCCTGACATTGGCTTGGGTTGAGCATCGCTCCTCTGAGCTCTTGTTTATGAGTTATTTCTCAGAGTTTGCCTCCTCTCTATCGAGAGTTTTAGAGGCTGAGTTTTAGCCCCAGGCAGATCTATGCTTATGTGTGGCCCTATAGGCCCACAGCTATAGCTGGCCTAGGCAGGGACTAAGGTTTAGGTGATATACTGAAGCATTTCACCCTTTTATTACTACCCCTGTCAGGAGAGTGTAGTTTTTCCTAGTTCTGGCCTCCTCTTATCAGAGTTGTCAGGCCAAGGCCCATTACCCCTTTGGTGTAGGTGCAAGATAGATAGCAGCTAAGGTAGCAGACTATTGCTAAGTCTCCCTGGTGCCGTTGTCTCAGGTGGTAGGCCCTTATCACTATGTGAATAAGAAAATGCTAGGGTTGTTATGTGGGCATTGTACAGTCTTATCTGCTAGTTTGACTCGGTTTCATTCTGAACGAGTTCCATGTTTGTGGGATCTTGCTTATCAGCAAGCGAGCTTTCTAGGTGTGTGGCCTTCACAGGCCGCCCTTTTAAGCTTTTCCCCCACATCTGGGTGTTCTTTTAGCAGATTGAGCATGTAGTTTCACATGTCTGGCCTTTCGCAAGGCTGCTGTGATGTATCTCTACACGATGTAGAATTTACCTCATGTTGCAGGCCCTTCCTGGGCCTCCATGATTTTGTGCCTACAGTATGGTTTATCTGTTAGGTTGAGCCCTGTACTCCCCTCGTTTGAGGGTTGTCCTGCATAGTACTTAGCTCTCTAAGCTGGTCAGTGGTTGAAGGCCTCTCTGAGGCCTCCCTATTGAGGATCAGCCCCTAGGCTGGTAAATCTACTCCCCTGTGTTTTGTTCCTTTAGAGTGCACAGCCTTCTCAGTGCAAATAATCAGGTGCTGAGTAGATCCTAGGATTGAGCAGAGTATTACTCTCCTCATTGGTAAGGGTAAAAAGCGCTAAGCTGAGTCCTGCTCTCCAGGTCTCTACGCTCTGGTCTGAGTTGGTTACTGCCTCTTTGCAGTCACTCTTACTGGATATCTTCTCTGAAGAATGTGATTTGAGACTCTGTGATCAGACAGGTTGTTGGCCAAGACTAGGTTGCTTTATTTAGACCACGTCAGCCTCCATGGTGGCATTCAGGGTTGACTTTGTTCCTGACAAGTGACTGGCTAGGGTTCCTTCGGGCCCCCTGGCTACATTCCCTTAGAGGTACCCTCTTTTCTTCGAAAAGGAAGTCGGTCCCAGAAGCCTTTGAGCGGCCTTGGTAGGCCTTCTGTGGAAGGCCTCTTTGAGGCTTATAGCTTGGGCTGTTGGCCATAGGGAATGCTGTCACTGACAGCCTATGTATGACCCGTAGGGGGAGTGGTTCTGGCATTTCAGTTGAATTGCTAGTTCTTACTTTTGTCTAGCCATCTTTGGCATGCACTCCCCTCAAACATGGCGGCGTGGGTATATCGTTCCCCATAGCATGTTCAAACGCAGTGTTGAGTTCCCTTTCGAAAGGGAACGTCTCAGGTTACGTATGTAACCATGGTTCCCTGAGAACAGGGAACGAGACACTGCGTTACCTGCCATGCATCGGGGCTGCCTGCTGAACAGTCCCTTCAGACGATAAGGTACTGACTGCTTCTCTAGTTGCTCCTTTTATACTTCCGGGTCACGTCTATGATGACGTCATAGGCTGTCACCGGCCAATAGGATTGGTGAGATTTGATATTGCTTTCAGACACCGGTTCACGTGATGACGTTCCCCATAGCGTGTTCAAACGCAGTGTCTCGTTCCCTGTTCTCAGGGAACCATGGTTACATACGTAACCTGAGACGATTTCTTTATATTCTAGAAAAAAGTGCAACACACTCTACAAACCACATTATTTTTCACATATTTTACATTATTGCAGCACCTCTTTTCCCAGTCTGTCAGTAACACTCTGTTTAGTTCAGAGGTGTCCAAACTCGGCCCTGGAAAGCCACTGTCCTGCAGAGTTTAGTTCCATCTTGCCACACCTGTCTGGAAGTTTCCAGTATGCCTAGTGAGACCTTGATTAATTGGTTCAGGTGTTTAACCCTTTGACGCGTACAATCACACTGGTGTGATTAGAACGTTCAGTGCGTCATGTGATCAACCGTTAAATTCAAATATGCTTTCGCTCTTTGGCTGGTGCTGAGACAGAGACAGATGCGCTCAGCGCTTGACATACATCATAAATATGCAGTGTTTTCAACCACATACTGTTTATTATAGGTTTCAGACATTTAAATACACATAAGTACTAACAAAACAATACATTTGAAATTTGTAAAATACATACTGATGTCAATAATCCTTTCCATTATAATTAGACGACGTGTTTTATTCATATCAGATACACATAGTGTAAGTAACTGTAAAGTTTACTCTATTTTTCTCACAGTTCACCGGCTGCTTACTTTCATGCATTTCAAGAGAAGTGGATGAATTCACGTGTTGTAAATCCAACAGATGCGATTCTCTGAACTGCGGCGCAAACTAACATGGCGGCACATATAGCTCAACTAATGTGATCATTATAAAGGTGTTTAAACAACAAAACACATCCAATTACACATATTTGACAATCGGAATATCATATTTCATGCTATAGTTAACAAGTTTTTGAATATTTTGAATAAAAAAAAAGGAATAATGGAATAAAAGAAAAACATCAGTCATACAGCGCCATTGTGGCTGCGCTGTGTCACATGACAAGCAATGACGCATCGCCATGGAAACAATAAAGTGATACGTTCTAAATAACAGTTGCCTTGAAAAACTCACACTGGGGGCTCAACCAGAAAATTTTAAACTTACGTGTGAAAGGGTTAATTTGGGTTGGAGGAGCTGAACTCTGCTGGACAGTGGCCATCCAGGAGCAGGACTGGACAGCCCTGTTCTAGTTCCTCTCTCTATGAAGCCCCTCCTTCCAGAAAGTGCAGTGTGCTCTGATTGGTTGGCTGGACCAGTGTGTTGTGATTGGTCAACCTTTCGAGCATGTTTGGGAAATGTCACGCCCCTTACCATAACCGTGAGTTTACTAACACACTACTAACTCAAATCAACCAGGCCTTGCCCCCTTTATTTTGCGTATGCTTTGGCTGGGAATTATTTAACCCTTTCGCACGTAAATTTAAAATATTCTAGCTGAGCCCCCAGGTGTCTGTTATTTTAGAACATATCACCTTATTATTTCCATGCTGATGCGTCATTGCTTGTCTTGTGACACACTGCAACCACATTAGCGCTGTATGAGATTTATTGATTTTATTTAGTTTTTCTTTTTCTTTTTTATTCAAAATATTCACAAACTTGTTAACTATTCTCAAATATGTCTAAGTGAATGTGTTTTGTCATTTAAACACCTTTATAATGATCGTGTTAGCTGATATATAATTTGCGATGGGTGCCGCCATGTTGGCTGTCATGTAGGAAGCCATATTTGTTTATATTTTTCTGTATAGTGATATGCAGCCATGTGCCTGTGATCACTGTTTGAGTGAATGTAAATGATACCTGTTTAGCCACCTATGAAAACAAACATGGCTGCGCGCATTGGATGACCATGTTTCATTGATATATTGACATTATTTCATTGATCTATGACAATTTGAGTGTCTGTGACATAAAATAAACACATTATGTGCCTGTAAACACTGTCTGAGCTAGTTGTGCGAATATGAATGACAGCCGCTTATCCACCTCGCCTCTCTCTGTGCATTGAAAGCCAATTTGAATCTGGCAGTATGTGATGTCACTGTACAATCTAAAATCCCATATGTGGGATCGTACTGCCAGGGGTACAGAAATAACATTCCACATGTAAGACCGTACCGCACAAGCGGTTAAATGAGGAATATTTTTACGTCCGTTCCAGGAAGAAAACTCAAGACTACAATTAGGGCGTTTCAGGGAGTTTAGAAACAGTGTTTACTGATATAATAACTCCCTCTGGAGTGACCGTGCTTATTAACTTTGCAGAACTTTTTCATGCTCAAACAGCAACATTATCACTAAAGAAAAGTATAATAGGACCCCTTTAAGACATTTTCTACAAATATGGTGCCTCATGACTTTCTTCACAGCATGAAAAAAATCCTACGTTTTTTGCTGTGAGAACTGTTAAATATGTTAAACTATCATCTAACATAAAATCACAACCTGCAAAGGTTTCGACCTTCAACTGTATAACAATCCATTCATAAAACATCATAATTTTGACATTTTTTAAAATTGATATTTATATTGATGCAATTTTTTCTAGTGAAAAACTATTTTAAGTAATTTAATGAATTTAAATGTCCAAAATGTAGAATTTTTGGATATTTTTACTTAAATTCATCTTAAAGGGTTAGTTCACCCAAAAATGAAAATAATGTCATTTATTACTCACCCTCATGCCGTTCCACACCAGTAAGACCTTCGTTCATCTTCGGAAAGCAAATTAAGATATTTTTGTTGAAATCCGATGGCTCAGTGAGGCCTGCATAGCCAGCAATGACATTTCCTCTCTCAATATCCATTAATGTACTTAAAACATATTTAAATTAGTTCATGTGAGCACAGTGGTTCAATATTAATATTATAAAGCGACGAGAATATTTTTGGTGCGCCAAAAAAACAAAATAACGACTTATATAGTGATGGCTGATTTTAAAAAAAACTGCTTAAGCTTCGGAGCGTTATGAATCTTTTGTGTCGAATCATGATTCGGATCGCGTGTCAAACCGCCAAACTGCTGAAATCACGTGACTTTGGCGCTCCGAACCGAGCCATCGGATTTCAACAAAAATATCTTAATTTGTGTTCCGAAGATTAACAAAGGTCTTACGGGTGTGGAACGGCATGAGGGTGAGTAATAAATGACATTATTTTCATTTTTGGGTGAACTAACCCTTTAATCCTTGGTTATTCACTTAAAAATGACCATATATGTATATATTTTTTATTCTGTTAACTATATTCTCAATATATTTCACACTGTCAATTTTTGTACTAATTGTAATGTTGCCTGCATGGTAATAGTGTTGCAAAAACTGCAAACCTATATAAAAAAAAGAAAAGAAAAAAGAAACAGCTCATATAAAATTTAGTTTTAGCTCCTGAGGGTGACGTTTAACATTTTCTGAAGGTTAAGAAAGTCACTGAAAGGATACAACCTGTCTGTTCACTGACCATGTGTTAAACAACAACAAAACAAACAAAAACAGATTTTTTTTTTCTTTTGCAAAAAACTGCTTTAACCACTTTTACTTTCCCAGCGAGAAAGAGAGAAAGAGTGAGCGAGAGACAGAGAAAGAGAGGGCACAGATAGCACAGAGAGAGCTGAGGAATAAACAGAATACGAAATGTAAAAGTGAGGAAAAAGGGATGAGTGCAAAGACATCAAAGTGGTTGTATAGTAAAGTGAAGTGTTGGATTTTAGCTGGGATAGGAGAGGAGAGAGAGATAAAGCAAGAACGACATGTCGAGGAAGTCAAAAAAGAGTGCAAAAAATCTTATGTAGAGAGTTGTGTGGGACTTGCAGTAATGCAATGACCTTAGGCTGCAACAGACCTCAAAACCCTCACTTCAGCACCACACACACACACACACAATACAAAGCCTGGAGGAGACCGTGTGTGTTGATTGCTGATATTACAGCCCTGATGGAGGCAAAAAAGAAGAAAGGGTGGGGGTAAAAATGCACAAAAAAAAAGGTTAAAGCTGCTGTATAGTTTATTTCAATGTTAAAACACTTTCTTCTCTCCAACTTTAAAATAAAGGATGATTTTCCTGCCTGAAACATGCAACAGTGACTCAACAAATAGTGTGAGTTTGGGGGCGGGGCCATATTTTTCTGACCAGTGAAAGACGGAGTGTTTTAACAATTGCTCTTGGTGCAGGAATGAAATTGTTTGCATTTAATAACTCAGTTGATAGTCACCCAGAAATAATAAATCTGTCATGATTTACTCACCCGGTTTTCAACTGAACCAAATTTTCTGTGGGATGGTTAGTATAGAGACTGTCTAACAAAAGTAAATGTTGAATATTGCATTCACATATGGCTTTAAAAGAATAGAAAGTTTGCTCATGGGTTGTATAAACTACTTTTATGGTGCTTTCTTTGTGTCTTTTTTGAGCTTAACAGCTGTAGTCACCATCCACTTTAGTTTCATTTCACTGAATTTTCCTTTTCTCAGGAGTCTTAAACTATATTCAACTGCATCTTCTAATAAAAAATGTAGAAGCTTCATTGTTCTCTGCATGTCATACAAACACACACTGGTTTCCTCTCCATCTATCTAACATCACTGTTTCTGCAACGGCTCCATGACCAGATTCTAATCAGTGTTTGTTTGACAGGGTGGAAAAATCGGCCTGTCAGTAACACACACGCACACGCACACACGCACACGCACACGCACACTTCACATAAACTAAACACACAAGCGCATTCCTGCTCTAACACACTGATATAACGTCAGCTACTGAAACAGATTTCCTTTACTCTTTTTTTGTTTGTTTGTTTCTTTGCTATATATCTTTCCCCTTTCCATTTCTTTTCTTTCTTCTATTTCCTTATCTTTTACCCTTCCCTATCTTTTTTATTTCATTTCCTTTTCCTCCTTCCCATTCCCTTTCTTTTCCTTTGCTTTTTGTTTCCCCTTCCTGCCCTAATCTTTTTCCCTTCACTTTTTCATTTACTTTCCTTTTTGTTTTTCCTTCCTTTCCCTTTTGTCTTTTCTTTTCACTTCACTTCACTTCCATTCTCTTCTTTCCTTTTCACTTCCCCTTTCCCCCTTTTTCTAATTTTTCCTTCTTTCAGTATCTTCCCCCTTAACTTTAGGGTTTTTCCCTTTCCCTAAATTTTCCCCCTTTGTTTGTTTCTTTACTTTTCACTTCCCCATTTTTTCCTTTCCTTTCCCTATCTTTTCTCCTTCCCTTTCATTTTTCCTTTTTTCCCATTTAATTTCCTTCCCCCTTCATTTTGATAGCTTTCCCTTCCCTTTTTCCTTTTCCCCTTTCCCCACTTCCCCTTTCCCCACCCCTTTCTTTTTTCCTTTTCAAGCCCTTTTTCAATCCTCATATGTTTTCCTTCCCTTTTCCTATTTCATTTCCTTTCCTTTCTTTCCTTTTCACTTTCCCTTATTCCCTTTTCCTTAATCCATTTCCCTTCCTTTCGATATCTTCCCTTTCTTTTTCCCTTTATCCATATTTTCAACCTTTTCTTTTTCTTCCTTCCTTCCCACTTCCCCTTTGATATCTCCCATTTCCATTTTTCTTCCTGTCCTTATCTTTTGCCCTTCTCTTACTTTGTTGTTTCACTTCACTTGTTTTCATGTCCTTTCCTTAATCCTTTGCTTTTTCCTTCCGTTCAATATCTTCCCTCTTCCCTTTTTTTTTTTTTTACATTTCTCCATATTTTCAACCCTTTCTTTTGTCTTCCTTCCTTCCCACTTCTCCCTTTATCTCTTTCCTTTCCCTATCTTTTCCCTTTTCCGTTTTTCATCCTGTCATTGTTATCTTTTGCCCTTCTCTTTTTTTTCACTTCACTTGTTTTCATGTTCTTTCCTTTATCATTTGTTTTTCCTTAATTTTAATATCATTCCACTTCTTTCTTTTTGCCTTTATTTTTTTATTTCCCTGCCTATCATTTCCCCTTCCATTTTCCTTCCTTTCAATATCTTCCCTCTTCTCTTTTTTACTTTATCTTTCCCCAAGTTTTCCCCTTTTCTTTGATTGTTTCTTTTTCTCTCTCTTTCTTTAACCTCTTCCTTTCCTCATTTTCTTTTAATTTCCCCCTTTGTCTATTTTCTTAATCCTTTCCTTCCATATATATTCCCCTGTTCTCTCTCTTTCCCCTTTCCTTTTCGTTTCACTTCCCTTCTCTCTCTAAATCCGTTCTTTTCACGTTCCTCTGGTTCTCTCTTTGCTCTTCTGTGAGTGCTGGTCTCTGTGGTGATGGAGAGTGTTGTTGATTGTTTGGCTACGAGCAGCTCTTGTCTCAAGAGGAAGTAGAGAGGCCCACACGCATCACGGCAACTATTGTGGCACATCTGCTATTAAAAGTCACTGTCGCACTTGTGAACTTTTGAAACATAACTTTTATAACTTTTAATTGGTTACAGATTGTGTGTCGGAGGGTGTGGCAAATCATAAACACAAGATGAGAGGCACATGCAAGCATAAATCGCAAGCAAGAAATGTGCCTCAAATTCACAAAATCCATCCAATGTGTTTCCCAAGAGGCATGCTCTGAAAAGATAGAGGGAACAGAAGAAGAACCGGTTCAGAAACTCACATTTCTAACCCTGTCTAACCTTTCGTGTCAAATTAAAAAAATAGAGGCTTGTTCTGCTCAGAGAGATAACTAAACCAGGCTTCAACTGCGCTAATAAAACACCCAGCTGTTGATCAGCCACAATAGATGTCTTTGTTCACCTCTGTCTGTCATCCTCGTTGGAATAAAGACGGTATTTTAAAGCTTCTCAGATTGTTTCCACATGTGTTTTGCTCAGTTAACAAAATAAACCATTATTAATCACCAGTTCTAATTGCACATGTAACCTGGGAATAACGCAGAGCGGGTGCTGGCTGTAAACATCTGACTGTTGATTAATTCTTGTTCCATCCTCCTGTTAAGCTTTTACACATGCCAGTATTCGCTAAATTGTGTCTGTGGTGTGACGCTCATTTCTAAAGACATCAAAAAGACATTAAAATGCAATTTTGATAATTCTTGTGTGGTTTAAAAAATGATTTGTTAACATGTACAACAAAATGGTACTTTGATCCTTTACAATAAATGTTGTTCTTTTGAACTTACTATTCTTATACATACTGAACTTATACATATACATCCTGAAAACAAACATTATCACAGTTTCCACAAAAATATTATGCAGCAAAAACTGATTAAAAATATTAAGCAGCAAAAACGCAATATTGATAATACGAAATGTTTCTTAGGCAGGAAATCATCACACAAATTACACTTTTCAGATATATTCAAATAGAAAACAGTTCTTTTAAATTGTAATATTCCCCAATATTACAGTGTTAACTGTATTTTGATCAAATAATTGCAGCCTTTGTGAGCAGAGGAGACTCTTTTCAAAAATATAAAACACTGAACTTTTAAATGGTAATATATTTATCTTTTTTTAAAATGTTTAAAAAGTTGTAAATATTAATATGTTTCTAAAACATTTTGCCTTTTCATCATCTCAGACACCATTATTTGTTTCAGGTGCATTAACTAACAGGACATTCCTTGACTTTAGCCTGATGTTTTTTTTATCAGTGTAAAACAAGGGTGAAAAAGTTATTTGCTTGCACTTTTCTCCACAGTTCCTTGTGAGCTGCAATAATTTTGCTTCTGTTCTAAAGGCAAAATCGCATCTCCAATTAGCTAAAAACCAATGAAAATCTCTCAAATGCTTGGTGACTGCTGCCAGCTGTGGTGTCGTAAAGGCTCTGGCAGTGCTGTCTGTTTATCTTTGCAGTGGGATCCTCAATTTCCTACGTCTGCCTGCATTTCATTTTACATGTAGCTTGTTCTAACTATTTATGTTGCTCCTGGTGAGGTTTAAGTTCTTTAGGTGATTTCTGAACATAACTTTACAAGCTGTTTCATTTCCTAGGGTGTATAATGGGGTATGTTGGTTCAGATGCGATTCTGTTGAGTCTCAGCACACGGACCGCTTACAGTCTTTCACTGAGTTCTTACGGTGCGATTATGATTCAGACTGCATCACAAGTCAGTAATCAGATTATGGATCTGTAACAATTTTCAAACATTGTGTTTTGTTTAAAGATCAGATTCATTACACGAGTATGGAGATGAAGCTGGTCATAGGTCTGTGCAGAGGACTTATCTGGTTCTTGTGGTTTTTGCTGAGGTTTTAGGTCTAATAATTAAAACCAGAATTAAGTAGTAGGAAATTACTAGTCATCCAATGTTTTATATCAACTATGCGTTCCATTAATTTTGTAAATTGGTATGTTTTGTCAGGGCACAAAGAAATATAGAGCTGAGTATCATCAGCATAACAGTGAAAACTAATGCCGTGCTTCCTAATGATATCTCTCGAGGGTAGCATGTACAGGGTGAAAAGCACCGTTCCTAGTACTGAGCCTTGCGGTACTCAATACTGAACTTGTGATCGATTTGACACCTCTTCATTTACTCTATATACAAACCCGATTCCAAAAAAGTTGGGACACTGTACAAATTGTGAATAAAAAAAGAAATGCAATGATGTGGAAGTTTCAAATTTCAATATTTTATTCAGAATACAACATAGATGACATATCAAATGTTTAAACTGAGAAAATGTATCATTTTAAGGGAAAAATAAGTTGATTTTAAATTTCATGGCATCAACACATCTCAAAAAAGTTGGGACAAGGCCATGTTTACCACTGTGTGGCATCCCCTCTTCTTTTTATAACAGTCTGCAAACGTCTGGGGACTGAGGAGACAAGTTGCTCAAGTTTAGGAACAGGAATGTTGTCCCATTCTTGTCTAATACAGGCTTCTAGTTGCTCAACTGTCTTAGGTCTTCTTTGTCGCATCTTCCTCTTTATGATGCGCCAAATGTTTTCTATGGGTGAAAGATCTGGACTGCAGGCTGGCCATTTCAGTACCCGGATCCTTCTTCTATGCAGCCATGATGTTGTAATTGATGCAGTATGTGGTCTGGCATTGTCATGTTGGAAAATGCAAGGTCTTCCCTGAAAGAGATGACGTCTGGATGGGAGCATATGTTGTTCTAGAACTTGGATATACCTTTCAGCATTGATGGTGCCTTTCCAGATGTGTAAGCTGCCCATGCCACACGCACTCATGCAACCCCATACCATCAGAGATGCAGGCTTCTGAACTGAGCGCTGATAACAACTTGGGTTGTCCTTGTCCTCTTTAGTCCGGATGACATGGCGTCCCAGTTTTCCAAAAAGAACTTCAAATTTTGATTCGTCTGACCACAGAACAGTTTTCCACTTTGCCACAGCCCATTTTAAATGAGCCTTGGCCCAGAGAAAACGCCTGCGCTTCTGGATCATGTTTAGATATGGCTTCTTTTTTGACCTATAGAGTTTTAGCCGGCAACAGCGAATGGCACAGTGGATTGTGTTCACCGACAATGTTTTCTGGAAGTATTCCTGAGCCCATGTTGTGATTTCCATTACAGTAGCATTCCTGTATGTGATGCAGTGCCGTCTAAGGGCCCGAAGATCACAGGCATCCAGTATGGTTTTCCAGCCTTGACCCTTACGCACAGAGATTGTTCCAGATTCTCTGAATCTTTGGATGATATTATGCACTGTAGATGATGATAACTTCAAACTCTTTGCAATTTTTCTCTGAGAAACTCCTTTCTGATATTGCTCCACTATTTTTCGCCGCAGCATTGGGGGAATTGGTGATCCTCTGCCCATCTTGACTTCTGAGAGACACTGCCACTCTGAGAGGCTCTTTTTATACCCAATCATGTTGCCAATTGACCTAATAAGTTGCAAATTGGTCCTCCAGCTGTTCCTTATATGTACATTTAACTTTTCCGGCCTCTTATTGCTACCTGTCCCAACTTTTTTGGAATGTGTAGCTCTCATGAAATCCAAAATGAGCCAATATTTGGCATGACATTTCAAAATGTCTCACTTTCAACATTTGATATGTTATCTATATTCTATTGTGAATAAAATATAAGTTTATGAGATTTGTAAATTATTGCATTCCTTTTTTATTCACAATTTGTACAGTGTCCCAACTTTTTTGGAATCGGGTTTGTATTTTAATCTATATATTTTAGCATGTCAGCAATCAGCTAATCTTTGAAGAGTGTGCAAGTTATTACTCCACCTGCGATGTCATAAGTGGCAGTCCTATATTGTTGAACCAATGTGGTTCAAACAACAGAAGTGCGACTATGTTACTACAATTTCGGTAAACAGTCATGACAAATTAGTTAGTTTCTCCACTGATGCATCGTACTATGGTAGTTAATCAGCGAGTTACATTGTTGTATGACGGGGTGCCCAATCCTGTTCCTGGAGATCTACCTTCCTGCAAAATTCAGCTCCAACCCTGATTCAAACACAACTGAACCCACCAGTGGTGGCACGTCAGGGCAGGCAAGGGAGGCACAGCCTCCCCAAAATTTTATGGGGATTTAATGTTAATATTCCCAGTTATTCATTTCATTTCATGTCTCAGAATGTGTATTTTTTTGTTTGTGATTTCACCGCTGTAACACCATGACGTGTTACTGAACTCAAAAGCACCACTGTTCTTTCACGAACGTGCTGAATCTGCCGCTGTCATTACAACCGCAGGGGATAGAGAAGGGGAGGGGGCACATGAACCGAGCTCATTTTGTAACCAATCACCATAGAGTGTTTTACATTCAGCGCTTAGGAGAGTTGAGAAAAGATACATCGCAGGGGAAGTTACCCTCCCTTGGTATATCAACCAATCATCATAGAGACGTAAATTACGTGAATAACGTTATGTGATATTAGTTTGAACTGCTACCGCTGCACTGATAATGGACCGGGTATCTTAATTCTGGAGAATAGCAATATTAAATATCTGATCGGCAACAATTTACCAAGCTATCATTCAAACAGGCTTGATATAGGCTACATCAGTCAGCTTCACTAAACGGCCAAATGCACTCTTTTAACACAGACATTTAAGGTGGGATGGATGTTTGCTTCAAGTGATAGGCTAGGTGAGTGAAATTATATTTGTATTATCTTGCTGTATATGTGTCATTTTCTTTATATTTTAATAATAATAATAATAAACTTTATTTTCTATAGCACCTTTTAATAGTATCTCAAAGCGCTTCACAAAAATACTAAACAAAACATACAATTATACAAACAATACTTTAAAATAAGTGAGATATAAAAACAAAATACCAAATAAGAACATACTATCAAAAACAAGTAAATGAGAAATTTAACAATTACAAAATAATCAAGTAAAAGCTACCCTAAAGAAATAAGCTTTAAGGGAAGATTTAAAAACACTAAGGGATCCTCCTTGCCTAATCTGAGCAGGCAAAGAATTCCAAAGTCTAGGAGCAACTGAAGAAAACGCCCTATCACTCATAGATTTTAAACGGGTATGTGGAACGATTAAAAGGCCAGCTTCTGAGGAGCGGAGATCATGCACAGGTGTGTAAGGGGCTAAAAGCTCAGAGAGATAATAAGGAGCCAAACCATGCAAAGCTTTATAAGTAAGCATGAGAAGTAAGTAAGCATTTATAAGTAAGCTTTTCTGTCTATAAGTGAGCAAAAAGACAATTTAAAGCAGTTAAGCTAATAATAATAATATATTTTAAAACCCACGAGCCACCACTGGAACCCATTAATTAAGATCTTCAGGAGTACTTGATAATTACAGACAGGTGTGTTGGATCAGGGTTTGATCTGAACTCTGCAGGTAGGTAGATCTCCAGAAACAGGGAAACACTCCTGACTAGCTAGTTTGCCTGTATGCAAAAAAAATGTTTCTACCAGAAAGACTGGCAGGTGAAAGTTTACATGGTATTTATTCCATAAAGATAGCGAGCTACAGTGATTCGTGTCTAGTTGTTTAGAAGAGTTCTTTGGCATAGGCCCCGTCCTTAGTCCAAATCCTGGGGGATGCAGATTTGGCTGATTCTGCCTGAAGATGAAGGCAGAGGCGGAACCGATCACCGTGGATGGACAGAGACCAACCTGGTAGTGGTGGGGAGGATGGAGGATATAATTTCTTTTAAGAACTGTCCACTGAAAGGTTCATTGGGGAACCCAAATTTGTTCTTCTGTGGCAGTGCTGCAAAAACTCCCTTTTGGAAACTTTGGTGTGTGTGTGGATTATACAAAGTTTATTGTAACAGCTGCATCTCTGCCTATTTCTCTATTGCTTAGAAGTGTTTTAATTTCTTTATATCTACTGCCTTTGAGAATGAGTTTGGCCTTTTCCACCCTCCCACTCCAGGTGCTGATTTCCCGCTATGGAAATGCTCATCACCAGCTGTGCCATATTATGGCACATTAAAACATCCGTTTGCTGCTCATTTCAATAAGAGCGGTTTTAATGAGGAAACATCGATTCTCTCTGGTCTGAGCGAGGCCGTAATGAAATAAAAGAGAGAGAGAGATAGGTAGCGGTAATCGCTGATGAATGTGCTGTCTCATTGAAGTCGACGTGGTGAAAAGGTGCAAGCCCCCCTCACCAATCAGGCCTCATTAGTGGTGACACAAACAACTTCATGCTGTTTTCCTACAGGTCATCCGGAAATTAACGATGAGACAGACCTGTGCACTCTTGCTCACATGGGTCACCGGTGATTTTAACAACAGCAATCAGCTTCCAGACTGGCTCATCAGAGAGTTTGTGTAGAGTTCAACTACAGGACTTTGATGTGCTGCAGGTGGACGGGAGGTCAGCGGTCAGTTTTGGCAGCTTCCCCTGCAGGAGGCCATTGAGGTCCATGGTTACATGATGGCTGTGTTTAGAATGGAGTATACTAGCATACTACTCTTACTATTGCTACAGTATATTGTCTATTTATAAAATGGTTAGTTTC